>JACJUY010001577.1:86480-125146 GCA_014220935.1 Platorchestia sp. MABIK
AGGCAACACATTGAATCAGGCAACACATTCATCCAGGCAACACATTCATCCAGGCAACACATTAAATCAGGCAACACATTCATCCAGGCAACACATTCATCCAGGCAACACATTCAACCAGGCAATCAAATCTATTTATAGCTCACTGTAACTGTTACACGCAACACATTTATTTCCTAACGCGCGAACTACAGAGTGGAGAAACTGCCTCTAGTTTGTCTTTTCTTTTTCATATTGGAACGAAGAAACTACATCGCGTGTTGCGACGGTTCAAATAATGTTACGGCTCATTAAGAAGTCAGGCCCGCCATATTTATTAATTTGATGTTGGGGACTCATTCCGTCTCAGCCTGGGATTCACTCATTACCTCGAGATTATCTTCTTGCAATCAGACAGTTTCATTATCTGAGAATCCAGACCCCAGTTCGGAATGGTAGCTTTGGCAGTTAATTAATGCCTGGTACGACAATGGATAGCTTCAGATTTCCTAGCTTCAAGCACTTCATAATTCCCTCAAAAAATAAGAGCCTACGTAATATTGAGGTGGTTTTCAGGCCTCAGAGTTTGAGCAACGGGCGTAAAATGACATGTAAATTTAGAGTGAACAAAATCAACAGAGGAATTACGACTCCACTCCAGTTTTAGAACGATTGCGATAAATTATTTCATTATAATTTCACTGCCTGAACAAACAACGTAACCTCTAATTTCAGGGTTTTTTTAATCGCTGGGATTAGATAAAGAATGTTACGTTCCTCAGTTATCAAAAGAGTAAAATCATTTACAGGTAGGATTCATTTAGGAATAAGATTACGCAAAGCCTTCATGAGATACCGAAATTATTTGTTTTTCTAAAACGCCGAGGGCCAGAACCACTTAGACGAATAATGAAACTCGCTCGGTCGCTTTCCAGTGTGAAGTTTTTGAGCCGAATTTGGAATTTCGGCAGCATGCAAATGCTGCGCATTTCTCCGCTGAGAACAAAATATCGACTATGGCACGAAGTGGCTTTCTCTCCAGCAGCGCTGTTATTGTGGTGGTGACCGAGGTTCTCGAGTCAAGTTTTTATTGTCAGTGATTGGTTTCACGAGCACATGCTGAGTATTACATGTGATTAAAATTAATGGTGACATGAGCTCAGTTTAGGTATTGGTTTAGTTAATTATTCGGAATATGAACTATTTATTTTGTGGAATATTTGCTGCGTAAAATCGATGACTTCAGAGTTGTATTAGGCAATTTGATGCGTTGGAAAGGTCATATGCTTTACTGCTTACATGGCCTAGTTTTGCACTTTTTAGTTTATGGTGCTTTATCGATTTGAATACTACTTTGGATCTCCAGTTTGGGGACTTTCGAAATGGTATTATTTTAGCGGATAATATATTTACCTGACGAATGAAAAAGTAAAGAAAAACCATCAAGAGAACAAAAACATATTTGAAGACAGAAATCCTGCATGAAATGTACTTCTGTGTGATTTCAGAGCCCATTGTCTTTTCTGTAAATTATTCGAATCTGTTTTGAGTGTTTTTTTACTCGTTCGCAATGTATACATTCCACATGAAGTGATTGAATTTTTCTATTTCGTTTTAAGGCTTATTTATTATTCAGTTAATCAGATCTGTTGAAGTTTTTACACAAAGTGAAAATGTACAACTGAAAATCTTGAAAAAAATCTCATGTTTTGCGTAACCAAAGTCCTGCTCATTAACAGCCAAGCAATGTATATCTACCGCCTGAGACTCAGAACATTTAATACTTACTCCAGACTGAAATTCTTCGCCACTGTAGCTTTGGTTTTCCCCAGAAGCGCTTATACGGGACACAAATTCCGTCACAATAAAATGTTGGCGGGTTGGAGTAGTGATATTGCGACGGGTAAAAGAAATGTCGGGCTACGTCCTCACTTTGTATTTTTGTAGGCTTTTTGCCTTGGACTTCTGAGCCAAAAAATAGGTAAACTATTTGAAAATTTCGGCTTCGTGATACATTGGAGAATGATTGGGCTGAAGGCAGCTCATAGGGGCAGAAACGTTTGACATTTTCTGGCAAAGGTTGAGGTGGCGGGCGGCGAATGTCCTCAAGATTTAAAAGAATTTCAGCGATATCAACTTCATTTTCACTTCCCCATTAATGAATAATTTCAACATTTCAACATTTTGATGAGGTGTGCAACGAACTTGGGGTTTGCGAGGTCAACTGCACAATGATCTAAAGAAAAATAATTCGTTTCTTGAACGCTTTCAGTGGTCATTTTCTCTAGACAAATAGCAGTGTGATTACCCAAATTCTTTCTTCAAGTTCTTTCTTCTAGGTTCATTGTGAATAAATTAGTGGCTATGAATGAACAATATTTAAGCACATGTCGATAAAGGAACTACGTGCACACGTATAAGTTAGGGCAGAATGTAATGTTCTGTGCACCAGAGCTGGTAGAATGGTGGTGCATTATTCCATCTGTATTTTCAGCGGGACATGTCACACATTTTACTGGGCTCATGGAACTGCGAACGCTGCAAACATGCAGGCCTGTGAATTAATTTTTAAGATAAAGTCCACAATGCATCAGTAAACATACAACAATTTTGTAAATTGTCCATGCGTTTTTGCCTTGTGTCTGAAACGAATACGGAGAGCTTGATATCCTTCTTCCTAAAGACTAATTGAAGACAGATTTGACTGTACTGATATGCATCGCATCATCGCATCAAAATGAAATCCTTTTTTTCATTTTCATTGGTTTTCTACCAATGAGTTCACAGCTCACGAGGCATTTCCATAATATCGATTTGATACGAACCCATTTGTCTCTATGACGGCATTTGATCTTTTAAGGAATGAACCTGGCCCTTGTCGTATTTGTCTTCATCGTAGAGCTGTGGGTTATGGATCTCCTATTTTTCTAAATCTGCAATTTTTGCGGCGATGGTCCGTCCATAAATATTTTCCAGCCTCTTGACTCCAACGTCGAGATCTCGGAGATTGGAAATTTTTATCAACTCGTCTGTTGCCTCCGCTATGAAAGACAGGCATGAAGGCAGCAAAGGGTCTTTATGTATTCTTGGCTTCATCTTCTAAAGCCTTCCCTAGAGCACATCTTTTCTCATGAAATGCGCTTTCCATAAAATATATGATTTCAACGAAAAATTGCAACAGGGAGAGATAAAAGCTCCACATTTTGCAATTCGATGAAGAAAGTTGAGCGTATCGGAAATAAGTTATGATCAAGAATGGGAAGCGTCTGGTGCAAATCTTGAAAATTAGACAAGCGCGTCAAAATTGACTCCGCATTCTACACCCCAAAAGCCCCTGCTACTCTTCCCCGATATTCCCAGGTTGTATTTTCTCAGAGAAGTGAAGATTACCTTATTATAAAAGCGTAACTGCTGCTTCAACTTCAACTGGTGTACCTTGCAGATGTTTGGTTAAAGCATGTGTAGAATTCATCATTCACAGAGTTTATACTTTAAATTAATAACCATTCACTGGATTTATAATTTGAAAATTTTTCATTAAATTAATTTTTTATTGAATTAGAATATCCTTTACATAATTATTAATTGCAATTTTGTACCATTTAAACAATTTTCAATTAATTGAAGGGGTGATTGATTCAGTTTACTATTTTTATAATTTATAATCTTAATCCTGCAAACAACTTTCTCAAATCTCTTTCAGAACCTAACAGGAATATGCATCATCAAAACAATCTAACAAATAAATCAATCAGACAATCTTATGAATAAATTAGTTGGAAAATTTGAACAACAAATCTATCATTGAATTCAACAAATAGATTTATCAAAATTTTTACCGAACAAATCTATTAGAGAATGGAACAAATAATGCGACTATCATCAGACGAACCATTAAAAGCAGTTGGCGAGGCGGATCAACTATAAATGACTCATCAAGTCACCAGGCACAGACGCAACACAGCTGTTGTGACTATTCTTAACTTTCTGCTGTTTATTTAAAAAAACCTACATGGAAATGTAATGATACAATATTATTTGACCTGATACAATAAACAAAAAAAGAAAAACACAACGCTCTTGCTGCTAACAACCGGAAAAAGGTATCAGCCGCAATTCCAAGTCTAGAGCTGCAATAATTGGAACTACACAGTGTATACGGCCCGATTCAATATTTTCCTCTAATAGATTTTCCAGATTTTTGTGACAATCAAATTTATCCATCCTTATGGTACCCGCAATTAAAACATTCTCGTACTTGTGCACTGTTGAAACTCGTATAGCAGAAACGATCATCAAGCATCTTTATGAGCGTGACAAAGAAACAGAAGAAGTGAACACCCAAAAAATAAATAAACACACCAAGGGCATTATCAGGTAAAACGGGCACGCGTAGCATAGAAGACTCCTAAAACATGCAGGGACGAGGGCACAGGTGAAGGCTCGTTAGTGGAGGAGGAACCGCTGATATTTGGTGGGTAGAGTGTCCTGGCCGATTGATTGATTGTAAGAAAGTTTTAGCTTCCATTTACCACGGTAAAGATGTTCAAAGAGAGGAAGGATGAAGGTGACATTTAGTGTGGAGTTAAGGGAACGCAGAATTTATGCACAAGGTGCATAGAAACAGTAAGCTAAGAAAGAAGTTCATGAAACAAGAAAAAATTTGAAGATGAAAGTAGTAGGTGCTTAAAAACAGGACAGCAGTGAACCGGAAAAAAGGTGGTCCATAACAAAACAAAAAGCCTATTCTATTTCAACAAAAAGAAGGAACACCTAACCTTTAGCTCAGGACTTCACATAATCTCCCTGGGAGCGCTAAGTGTCCTGGCCGATCAAGTGATGTCATTTTGCTGCCCAGGCTCTGGATGAGCCCTGTATCTCGATTTTTGTTAATAAAGAAGTACCGTAGAGACTTGAATTGCTTGTCAGATGTAAAACACGATGAAGGTGGAATTTCAAAACTTTGTTAAAAACATTCACTTTAGTACTTTCACTTGTGAACATGGGGTTTCAAACTCAGCTGAGATCATTTTTATTTTTTACGACATAATTTTAGGTTTATATTCTTTGATCAAGTTCCAGGTATAAAAACACAATTGAGAATATGAAATTACTTTAAATTAAGCGATGATAAGAAATGACCAATAGGTATGAATATATTTAATTGAATGCTGTGTAATATTGGCTAGCAACAATATTTACTGTCAGCCCTTTATTTCACTCTGCGCCGACCGACGCTCTCCGGCTTGTATTCGACATTAAATGTCTCTGACATCAAAGACCGTGTAATCTCCTTTAACATGATCTGGAGACTTCAAAAGAAAAGCAGTGCATTTGGTAACAGAATAAAGAGACTTGATACATATTTTGAAATGTTTTTCTTCAAGATCATTTTTTGATAAACTTATTTAAAGCTTTAGATCGACTCAAGCCTTTTAGCAAAGCTCTTTCTATTCTAAAAGACAGAACTATCGTTAAACTTCTGAAACAGCGACAAATTAAAAATCAAAACGAGCACATTTGGCATTGAATTTGCATTGAATTTGATTTTTTTACACGATTTCATGCAACAGTTTTCTCTAGAAGCGATTTTAACGTTTCTTGTCTTAGGAAGTTATCATAACATTGATCATAAACTATTACTCTGAGACAATGATAAAAAATAACCAATAGGAACGAATATATTTTTTATCGCAAGATTTATAATAGTCACCAGCAATGGTACATATGTGCTGGTTTCGATTGAACAAAAACACAAACATTTCTAGGCTGAGCAAAACTTACAGCGCTCTTAACTTTCAGCGGTCGGCTGCTAAATTGATGAAGTGTTCTTCCCCAAAGCCAAAGATCGTAAGTCTATTACGGTAAGATTTATGGCTTCCTTAATAGAATTTGACCAGTGAACCGATCAGCGGTGAGCACTTTCTCGAGGTTTTTGTGTTTGGTTCCTCGAAAATTAATGTAAGCTCTTAAACTCGGAGGTATAATGGAATGTGTGTTTTAAAGTCCGTAGACCAAGATCATTATTTCTTAAAAATCACCAAATGTTACTTATTGTTAATAAAGAAGAAGTACTGTTGATACTCAGATTGTTTGTCAGATGTAAAACACGATGATGGTTGAGTTTCAAAACTTTAGTTGAAAAAGTCAGTGTTGTACTTTCACTTTTGAACAAGAGGTTTTAAACTCAGCTGAGATTATTTTTTTTTTTTAAGACATATTCTTTAGATTTATGTTCCTTGATCAAGTTTCTACATCAAAAATATAATTGAGAGCATTAATTTATTTTAAAGTAAGGTGAACTAAGAATTATCATAAAGCCCTATGGGTCGGAATAATTTTTGAAGGAAAGTTCCTCGATTATGTGTAGGGAGCAAATTTGTGTGTATGCATGAGACCAATTGTCTCATTGTCCAACGCTTAGTTGAGTTGCTTGAGGCTGGTCATGACAAGATCAAATGACAAGAAGGTTTCCATAGATTAGAATTTTTCTTTTGGAGCCATGGGAGCTCCAAAAGAAAAATTGTAACAGAGTTTTGAATGGCCAGAGAATCTGAGAGACGAGTGCTAGTACGAGGCTTGGGAGCCTCATTCAAAATGAGCAGCTGATCTTATCCTCACTAATGCTTCTAAGGTAAAGAGGCCCTCGGGAAGTCGGACATCGCTTCTATACTTCGAGGATCACAGTTCGGATAGTGTTTTCTTCTGTGACTAGAAGTTATCGCAAGTCGATAAAATCCTTAAAGTCATGGATGTTGAAATTATTCAAAGCAACTCTGAATGGGAAGTGTAAGAAACATCAATTTTCTTCTTATTCAAAAGCCATAAAGGGCCTTCGATCAAGAGATTATATGTCTCAGGAAAAGGCTTTCGTGAAGAATTGGAGTCATAAATTTACTCCTGAGGCCATAGAAAGGTATTTGAGTTAATATACTTCTGATGAAAAGACATTCCCCTTCAACAATACCACGCATTCACCCGTGTGGTCGAAAACACTTTGCCTTCGCTCAGGGGCAATGTGACAGATTTTTTACCCAAGTAAGGATACCTAAGTCGAGCCTAGACGTCTGCCTTCCGAGCTTTTATGAGAGGTCAGTCGTGGAGACCAATGCTTGCGGCGAAACCCATCGATCAGCTGCGGCTCGGAAAAGGTCTTTGGAGCGGGAATGGTTCAACTTTTACTCGGAAACTCGAACGTTGCAGTGAAGACGGAGCTCACCAAATTTGTTTTCGTAATAATAAAACCTGTGGGATCGAATTATTTTTTTAACTTTTCTGACAGACAGAATTTTCACTGTTCTCGTTACCACGTTTTACTGAATTTTTTTTGTTTGGTGTCATATTCGTATTGACGACGAAATGCATCTGTATGCGAATGAATATTTTTTTTCATTCGATCAACGCAAGTTTTTGTTTCCCGCCGCTCAACGTTTATTTGATGTAAGTATAATAGAATCATTGATTATTGCAGATCATGGACTTTGGGATATTGGCAGGTAATCGTAACGAATTTTCTTTTTTCGACGAATAATTGGTTTTGTAACGAAATACTCAACGATGAAAGTACATTAATAATTTTAATACTAAGCTCTACTGACCATTGCTTCCATAAATCTAGAGCTTGTCAAAACTATTTTGTAATTCTTCATTACTAATGTAATTTAGTACATGTTTGATTGCGAAAAAATATTCAATTTTTGTAACACTTCGTATAGTTCGTATGGACACTTTATGAGTATGAGAAGGATTTCTTTTTAATAGTCGTTGGTTTGTATTTCGCTTCGTCCTAATCTTCACAGCTTGGATAGTTTCCTTGAAATCCTATCAAAATTATCTTTAAGAGTGTATATACCTAGAAAAATAATAATTTTTGACTCCTACCCACCAGTCTCCTCTGAATTCTTTCAATGAATTCAAAGTAAACCTATAAAATCATAGTCAAGCAGTTAAATTCAACATAATTTCATGACTTCTGGAGTCGGAGTGAAGAGATCTGCTCAGAATCACTGAATAGATTAGAAGGTAGAAAGCAAAGTCACGAGGTTCAAAGGGATCTGTCATCACAGACCTGAATATTGCTGTTGCTACAGTCAAAGTAGGCAGGTCATTACACTGCACAAGCTACTCAATCTCTGCTAGAAGGAATGCAATCCTACGCTTGCAATCCAGAGCTATTTCCTTTGCATTTGCAAGCGTATATCAGTGGAGTGCCAGCAATGTTTGCTCTATAATGCGCCACGTGAGGTAGAGGGACAGGCTCTAATTAAGCCTAAAGAATTGCGAACATTGCAGGGAGCTCGCAGTTAGCACGCTAAAGCACTAATGATACTCCATGGGGAAATGCAACTCTTACAGTTCCGGGTTAGATAAGCAGGGATTAGTCCTTAAGAAGGTTCATGCTGCTGGTCGAGTCCATTGCAACGGTAAATTACATTATATTGTTCTGTTGTGCTAATGAAGAGTTCAGGTAAGAGTGTTGATATAGTAGCTGTGATAGCCAAAATATAAGTAAGTTATGGCTTCAATTACGTATCGTTACTTTGCAGTTAGCTTGTCATTACCATTTTCGTTACCAAGGCGAATACGGGAGTAAAGTTAAATAATGTTCCAATTTTTTTGCATGTATCATGATTTCTGAAGATAGTGCAGTTTTGTCATGCATGCTATTTTCATTAGAACCATGAACAATTTGCTGATGCATTCGTACATCAGGAAGCTTCTGTGGGTTTTTCGTACTTAATTTTTATGTGTACAGCATAGGTAAAATGATCAATTCTCATTAGGAGCAAAGATTTAAATTAAAAAAACATAACCGTTAGTTGAGGAAATTTCATTATTTTCAAAATGTACATAAAACATTTGTTGTGGTGGATTTTCTTTATTTTTTTTTGTCGCCAACCGGAAAATGTTTCATTACCTTCTACTATCAGTAACACGACCAGCGTAAGTTATGAGATCAAATTTTCAGTCTTGATATCGTAAGGAAAGCTAAATAATACTGAGCTAACACCAGTTTACTTATTTATATAACAGTGAGAGATAGATTAAATTCACTTGAACAAGCCGCAACCACTATTTTGATGAAACTAACGCATTCGTTCTTCAAAACGCTACATCAGAACGGTGACAGAACTCCCTTTGGGCAATAAGCTTCAAAAAACATTTCAAAGCACAAACTCGAGTATAAGCAAAATATTTGAGAACTTTTTCCGGTGTTTTTCTCTATTTCACAAGAGGGAGATCAGTGTTAAATAGGGCAGGAAGTTTGCAGCGTATAATTTTATTTCGCTCTGTTTCCCCAGCGCTCCCCACGCTGTTCGCACTGCGACAAAACCTAGCGCTCTTCTTTAATGCCCATTTTAGGTTTCTAAAGGATCCAATCACAGCGGAATTGTATCTTGATCTGAGAATAAATCGGCCGCCAAACTGTAATCCAATTGATTACGTCGATCAGATTTACGCCATCGAGATAAGTTGGCAGTTAGACACTGCACGGACTTTAAACCTTATTATCAACTTGCTTTCCAATCTCTCTTGGTTCTCTACGACTTCAGCAGAAATTGTGTCCTGTTGGCAACTCATTATTGACACTGCATTAATTTCTTTTCAGCTTTTGTGTCAGAGTGACAGTTCTCAACTTTTTTTAATTTGGTGAATAAATTCGAGATTGTGAACTGAAAGACGGCTACTGAACACAATTTATTTTTCACACATAACCTCTAATGCTAAAAAAAAGAGAGCTCAAACATTTGGAATCTTGAAATCAATTCTTAAAGAAAGCTATTTCTTCGACATCATTGTGAACAGACCCCACCCAACTGCACGGTTTATGCTCGAACTGAATCCAGATTTGTGAATTTATGCAAAACACGAGAGAAAAAGTCAACGATTTACCGTTCGCAAAAAGAAGAAAGACCAGTATTGTAGGCGCAGATGTGCACCACTGCAGTCATTTTACCTCGTTCAAACGACGCTTCAAGGCTCGCTTCCATCTTCTGGAACATGATCGCATTACTAGAATGAGAACTTGCCATTACGAAGCGAGAGCAGAATACAGGGAAATTTTAGAGCGCGCTTGCAGTGCACGAACCCCTGAAAAAGTAGGCCACTTAAGTTAGTTACGTCTACCAGTGAAATCTTCTAGATCTATCATCGTTCCCAAGGAGAATTGAAATTTGAATGGTCATTAGCTCTCCTGGTTATGAAGTGCAGTCCTTTGTACTTTCCGTAAGGGATTCTGGCTGGTCATTAACATGCCAAACTATTAGTCTTTCTTTGCTCGAACGGACACTGGAGTTATGAAAGAATTGTGCCGACTCCTCATACAACACTAGCTTGGAAATTGAAATGAATGAGCCGATAATTTTCTTCCCAGCAGCGCTTTGTATGAGTTGAAAAGACTGCAACACAATGGCGTTACCTTCGCACGCAATCCCGGACTCGCTCAGAAAAATTTAGGCGAGATGAGATAGCGCGGTGTTTGCACGCTAGTTGCAACTTCTTTGCTCTGCCAACTTACATAAATGAACCATTTGTAACCCAATTGCCTGGTTTAACATCAAGTTTATGATGAGTTTTGCGTTTAAAAGCCTTGGTTACTGATATGAATATAAATAAATAAACTTAGAAGGAATCTATAAGTTTTGCGTTGACTAACTAGACGACACCATTCTAATAAGCATGTCAATAAAGCTTAGATTTTTATGTATTTCATCTCAGCTACACTCGTGCTGCTGTCGTTTCATTATCTACACTATGAACTGTGATAATTATCCGTTTCGTGATCCTCAGGAGTGAATCGGAAACTTCTATCCCCATCAGCGTACCTCTAGGTTTGCAGGAGAACCAATTGCATCGTGCTCGTCAAAAACAACATCCAGCGACAATTTCAAAAGAGGAAATTTTTATTGGAATGACATTCGCTTAAATTTCCCTTCCAAAAGCCCAAAAGCGTCCTCCGCTGCCATGTCTCCTCACATCACATCCATCGACTTCAGATTTTGGTTCCCAGTCGACTCAACTTGAATGGAATTCTAGCGAGATCGTTACCTTGGAGTTAGCTCGCCAGCTCTGTGTTTCGCCAGCGTCGGTGCAACACTCTGGAATTGCACCCTTGCAACAAAGTTAATTTCAGCTACGACCGATTCCAATTAGCAATGCAAACTGCACTTTTTTCTCGACAATGGCAAAGGTTAATGAACAGGCAGGGAATGCAAAATTAGTAATAACGCAAAAGTTAAGCTTTTTTGTTAGGGAATAAAAACGTTCTTCAAACTAGCTGTCAATGGCAGTTTCACGAATTGGGGCGTTCTACAATGAAACCCATTTTTACGAATGGTTCAGAGATTCATTGTTCGTACGTTGATTAACGATTTTTTTTGAGATCTTTCATTCATTGATGTCCTGCTTTTCATCGTTACATACTCGCCAAAAATTTAAGTTCTTGAATTCAGAATACGAGCAATTTGCATTAATGTCCACAAAACCTGTGCGGTGAAAATGGTTTTCCCAGACAAAATTGAAAGCTCGACCAGAAAAACAAAGTTCAGCTAAAAATGGAAAATCTTTTAATGAAAATGAAGCCTGACGTCGGCTCTTCAACCAACTCCGCGAAGTTAAGTATAACACTGCATTACAATACCGTCTAGGATTTTAGTTGATTTTCCACTCCAAAATTGAGTTCAACTTCATCCACGGAGTACAGATGAATGTACTGTACACTTAATTCAATTTTAATTGTTGACAACGCGCATGATTACTGAAAATATAAGGAACGAAGAAAGAACATTTCAAGAACTATGGAAAAAATAATCAATGTTAGACATGCTCTAATGGCAAGGACTGTCAACAAATCTTCTATGAGACAAAGTTTATGAATGAATTGATCAATGGGCGAATAGGGTGGCTTTTTAATGCAGATGTTCATCATTAGGAAGTAAGAAACATTCCTAAAATTATTATGCTACTTCGTTGGCATGGAAAAGTTGAACAGCATCACCAAGCTGTATTCCAATTCTCCTTACCCTCACGCCGTGACTTATTTTAGCTTGGGATTTCATAAGATCTGCACATGTAAGATATTATTTCGCAAAACTTCAGGTCGAACGAAATTATTGATAGCTCAATAATGATTTTTGACCTTAATTTTTGCCATCATGATCAATGGAGGCAAAACCATCACAAAAGTGCTGGATCTTTGTGATAGCTAAATTTACGTGGGAAGCATTCTGAAGAGAACGGAAAGCCAAATGGTTTCTCACATCTGCGCTGCATTCGCAGACCAAATTATTCCAGAGATTCTGAACGCGTCTATGCAAATTGGCTGACTTGATTTAAATGAACGGTAATTTTTCCCTAAGCGCGCGCTGAGTTGAGCGCTTATTGCGCAAAATGTTTACTTGGGAAATTAAGCTAGTATTATTACTTGGGATTAAAAAGAGCTTTGCATCTCAGATCAGGACAGTAGTTCATAAATATTAAAGAATTTTTGAAATTTTGATGGATCTATAGAAGTTTTGCATCAATGGCATCAGGTTGGGTGAATATTGGTATTCAAGTACTGCGAATGATTTAAGAAACTCTTTATTGCTATGAAAGAGTTCGCATTTCAAATAAGTGCAGTTATCGCCAGTTGCTGAAAACAAATGATACACAATAGGAACTTACTTCTTCATGAAATTAATGCACAAGTTTGAACAGCTGGTTATGAGCAAATATTGAATCTTTTAGTTAAGAAAGAATGAATTTAAATCTTTTCGCATTGATTTAATTTGATTTTTCATTTTAATTTGGTTTAAAATATCCTACTTTTATTTTCTTTACCACATCTGTATGAATCTTGCAGCACCTTCTTCGCTTGCGCACGTGTGTGAATTTTTATTTTTTCCAAATTAGGAATGAACACAAATTATATCAGTAGTATCTTTCAAGCAAACAAAGGAGATTAGTCTACCCCGAGTGCTACCCTTGCAAGACTGCAGTATTCCACTTGAAATGTTAATAGTGGGAATCAAGTGACTCCTCCGAGAACATGGAAGGCGTTTTTAGACGCCTAGGGCACTTTCACTCCCTTTTTATCGTACTTTACATTCCCTTCCTTTGGCAATTTACGCTTTTTTTGAAACTTTCTCAGTTGGCGCGGCTTTCCCATCTCATTTCACAGTGTATTCGACGTAGCTTTCCTCAACCAAAATTTTTAATGAGAGAGTTTGAAATCACATGCTCACACACAGTTGAATGATCTGCACGATTCTGAGAAGTGAAAAACTTAGGTGACAAGACTCATCTTCCGTCGCTCTGAGCAAATATGAAGCAATGATCTGAGGGACATCCCGTGACGAAACTCACATCACCGGGGATTTTACCTCGAAGCTTCGGACGACTTCGTGACAAGTTTTCTTGTCGTGTGTTTTTATCACGATTTTATCATGGCGACAAACACTTTTCAATTAAGGTGGATGTCAGCGTTCCGCCGAAATCCCTTCAGAATGAATAGATGAATGAATTTCAAAAGCGATATGTAGCACAAATAACAGATGAATGAGCACATGCTACTCAATTTATTGTATTCATCACTCGTACCACAAATAAAGAGGTGCGTTTTGATCTAAAAGACCACTATTTTCAAACATTCCTTTAATTGTTTTAAAGAATGACAGCTGACAAAAAATTGCATTTTTGAAAACATAGTGCAAAATTAGGATGTGCTGCATCATGTTGAACGTTAGTGAACAATTAGGTGGAGTTGAGGAGAACGGAGTGCCTCTCTTCTCAGCCAAATTGCGGAGCCTTCCCTTGCTAATTGAAGATGCTGACGGCGACATTGCGTTCCGCTCATTACCGTGCAACTTCTGCCACTCGTTTCCACTCGAACATGGGCGACCTAATTTTTGAAATTAGTTGAAGAGTCAGCGTATTTTATGGTGGAAAGGGATCCAAATGCTTCTTGTGGCTCTGGTGTGCCGGTATGTGGCGACTCGTAAGGTCACACTCCTCTGCCACATCTGTATGAGGTTTGCATCATGCAGAGGCGCATCCGCATTGTTCCGTTAAACAACGGGGTCGCAATAGGGTGAGCAGCTCAGAAAAATTCGAGTTTCATACCTCATGGACTTTCACGACCTAAATCTGTGAATCCCCATTTTTTACTCCATGAATGCTTTAGCAGAAGTTATGCTTTTTTCTTTCGAAGCTGAGCTTTGTAAAATCTTTCGCATAGCTGTGGGTTATGCTGAATGTGTTAATTTTTTTAGAGTTGCATAAACGTGTCTGTAGAATTTCTGCTCTATTTTCAAGAAATCCTCGTACGATTCTTAAATGGAAAACATGAATCGAATAATTGCAGCTTTTTCATACCCAATGATATATTTACGCCAACAATCCTTGGCTTTAATATTACAGTGGTACGAATAACCTTTATAAACACACGATTCATCAGTCAGAACAAAACTGAAGTTAATAAGTGAAGCCACGCGCTAACATTTCGTCCCTTGAGCAACATTTGTGCATTTTGTCCCCTAGCAGAGGCTGCGTAATTAGCTCGGAGGGTCGAGTGAAAGTGCCTCTCGAGCTTTGATGGTTCACGCTTTTCTTGCCTGGTTACTTCTCTTCGTACTTCCTTCTCTTCCTACTTCACGCTCCTATCCCTCCGTACTTCATAATCCCTTCTCATTTTCCCCTTACACATTCCCTTCTTACTTTCAAACCAAATTCTTATTTTCGCAGATTATCCTCCCATCTTCTTTCTGCACCATCCTAGCCCTATCGTCTATATTCAGCATACGTAGAGCGTGTCTGAAAGCCGATTTCATTTTAAAAGACGGAAGTTGCTAGGATTGCCTATCATTTATTACATTTAGTGCGTTGGCTTTTGGATGGATTTCATTTTCAAAGTAGCGCAAAAATAAAGCTAACGTCCTTATACTGGTGAAAAGAATTATTTGATAAACATGAACATATATATAACTGAATTTAAAAACAACTGTGCATTTTTGATGGACAAACATACATATTCTTCCAGAATTCTCTACACGATGATTATTTGGTACAGTTTCCATTTTCTCTCAAGAACGCGAGGCTACTTGTGGTAGCTGTTAAATCCTTTCGAGAAAACGCGCGTGCTTTAACCTCTGCTTGCGGAGCCTGCATGCATTGCTGAACCATAAATCCCAATATTCTTATCTCGAATCTTCATTTTGCAGGAAAGTGAGAAGCTTGAAAAACTTTCGCCTGACTCTTAAACTTTTGAATATGCGACTCATAATTCAGAACTCTTCGCGGAGTCGGCCAGCGAAGTTCCGTGGAGAACTTACAGACCCAAACTTACGGAGTCAGTCTTCAGTGAGCGCCGGGCGGCAGAAATGTCAACAAAGCTCAAGTTCCGGCAGAGGTGACAAAAGCCGGCAAACCATAATGAAACTTATCGACTTCGTCGATAAAGTCAGTTTTCAAAGTGGCAGCGTCCGTTTTCACTTAAATGAAGCTGCTTCAAGCGGTCATGTTTCTTGGTATCAAAGTTTACTCTTCCGTGACGTTCACTCATCCATCAAAGAAGATCGTTCCCAAGCTTGCTGCCCTCACCGGCACAGATCTCGCCCCTCAGAGTTCGCCAGGTCTTATTGCCTGCATTCTTCGCTCCATAAAGTCATCCGATGTAATGCTTGGTGTAAGAGAGTCGCTGCTCTTTGCCTCCTGCTACTGCTTTACGCGTCGCAGGCTATGGCTGCCAGGTGAGTTATTTTGCTTATTTATTACGGTGAATGAAACATGACATGAATCGTGTGAGAAAACATCAAATACAAAGAAAACAAATGGTGATTTCCAAGTATGGGGACTAAAGGAATAATTAATAGCTCATGTGCTAATGAATTGATTATATAGAACATATCTATGAAATCCTGAAAATGCTAGTTTTATTCTGATTACTTTTTGAATCTGAATTTTTCATGTGACGCCCCTCTGAGTACAGACAAAAATCGGCCCGATTACGCAGGCTGTTCATTACGTCGCTGGTGAGATCAGATCGAATTCGCTGGATTTCTTCCACGATGGATGCCTTGAGCTGATGCAGATTTATTGTTTTTTCATGGTGAACTTTTCCTCTCAAGGCATTCTCGTAGGAAAAATCCAAGGGTGATAGGTCAGAGGGAAGATATCTAAAAGGTAGATGAGTTGTTCTTTTGTCTAGGTTGTCATTTTTGAAGTTAAGCTAAAATCGCATGCTATTTATTCATTTGAATGTAAATTTTATATTAGGTTGTGTATCTTGGTTACTAACATATCCAATAAAACTACCATCATTTAGGATTTCATATACACTTTGCTTTTCAAAATCTATTCAATAATATAGGAGTTATTAAATATTCTTTTAGGCCCCATATTAAAAATCATTGAGTGCGTTAGCTTCCTTATTTCTTCCTTTCCCCACGACAGCACAGATTCGGAGGGACATATGTGTCTTAATTCTGTTGACTTTTACATTTTATTAAAATTTTGTCACTAGAATTGGAATCTTATTTACATTATTAAGATTTTCATTCAGGCTTTAATACAATTGGGACTTTCTTAGCATGGCGTTTTTCAGTTGATTTTTTAAATGCACTTTTTCAGATATTTTTCTTAAATAACAGATGGCAGCGAATTACTCCAGCGATGCCATCGCAGCGTGTTTTGACATTCGTGTTTCTCTCCTACATCGACAATAGCTTATTTTTCGATGAAAATCCTATTCAGTCGTCCCGTATAGGAATGTCAGCTAAACTATTTACTTACGTAAAAAGTATCGTCACTTAAGTATCGTAAAGTAGCACTTAATATTGTGAAGCAATTGTTCAATAACATCACCTTAGTTAAGCTTGATGAATTTTTTAATAGTTAACAATATCAGTAGGAAATACTTTGAACAGATTTTAAACTCAGGCTTGCCTGCTTAACTGAAGAACCTTATATATCCCATACCCAGTGTGGTCGCCACTCCAGGGGGATACATTTATTGTATATAAGCGAAGCATAGCTTTCAGGGGGAAAATGTGAGGTCCCGAACTGAGAGGCAGGTTGGTTTCCCATTCTTTTAAAATAAATTAGGTCTTTTGTTTTGTTAAGGAACATCTTTCTCAGTTTACGCCTGTTCTGTTTTTCAGCACATTTCTCTTCCTTCTTCAATTTTCATCTTGCTTTTAAAACTATTTTCTCAACTCACCTTTCTCAACTCAGCTATTTTCTCAAAACACACCTTATACTTATGTTCACTTTTCCCATAACTCCATAATAAATGGGGCCTTCAGACAAGCTCTCTTGGGGTTAGGGAAGCTTAAACTTACGGATAATCCGTAATCCCCATGTGCCTCCTCAAATGCAACACGTGGAGTTAGCAGTTCCCTGCTGCAGCGTACACAACGTAGAGAATTTTCCTTAGGTAGAAAACTCAATTAGGTAATGGAGAGCGAGAATTTGAGCGAAAATCTCCCTTTTGGCCTTCAACAGTTTCTATGAAAGGCTCATTTTTTGTAGTCCTTCACAGAATTCCTTTGTTCTGGAAGTTCAGCACTTGTTAAATCGCAACATCTAAGAATTTCCGGGGACCGGAGTGCGCCGCTGATTAGCTGCGCGGGCAAAACATTTCTCTGTTTTAGTTCCATAAAATACGAGGCTTGGATTTGTTCTTTAGGAGCACCAAGACGAAACAAAAATGGCATTAAATGAAGGAGTTGTGCACCTGATCATTTCCGCTTAAAATGCGCAACTGTCGGCCTTTGGAATGGTCGAGTGAGCCGTTCCTTTTTGCACGCGAGCTCCGTGAGAGATGGCTTCTGAGGGAGGACTTAATGCTTGGAAAAAGCGCCCATTCTGTAGGAAATTGGCTCAAATTTGGCTCTAAGTAGGCAGACATTTATCTCAGCAGAGGGAGTTTGGCGGCAAGTAAACCAGACGGATGATAATACGAGGTGATTTAAGAGCTTCCCTATTGAAGTGTAGTAGCTTGTTGACTCCTCTAGCTCGACGTGAATGAACAAGAAGAACATCGCCATTATTTTCAATTTTTTTTTTAATACACAAATCTACATCTCAGCAGCCGACTGAAATTATTTTCTTTACTGTTTAAAGTTTTGCAGGCTTGGAGGAATGACTGACAAGCATTTCTACGTGGATGCGAATACCAGCTCATGTCTCACCTGCCTTATGTTAACTTCACGGCATTTTTCTGCGTCTTCTTGCTGGTGATTTAGGAATAGATTTTTAGTTGAACACAATCATTGTACTTATCTGAAAATACACAACTCATAACAATACATAGCTAAGTGTTTATTCTGCACACTTAATTTCAGCCGTGACGTGCAATTAATTCAGATCTAATTCTCGAACACAGAATACAGAACTTCACATATGTTTACGTTAAGTCCTTCCTCTGACAAGTTTCAAAGTGATGGAAGTGGTAGTCTACTAAGAGGACTGACGAAACACACTAAGTTTAATAATTGAAATTGCAATCCACAAGTAAAATATATTTAGAGCTTTGTTAACATGCTAAAATAAAGAGAATACTCATCCATTTCTACGAGGCTTTTCTGTTGCTTCGTTAGCAATGGACAATAACAACACAAGACCAGGAATTCAAAGCCAAATTCTGGTGTCATACAGGGCGAACCGAGTACACGGAGCAAAATTCAGGTGTGATACAGCGGAACACCTCTTACGGTGTTCCGTAAGAGGTGCTAAACGAGTAGCGTGAGTAGCGAACCGAGCACTGTACACGATAAGAGGCGTTCCGGAGCCTGTGTCTCAACATGACCAGAAATTCAAAGCAAAATTTAGGTGTCTTACATAGGAACATCTCTCACGAGTGAGCGTGAGCTGCGAACTGGGCTCTGCACACGAAGAGAGGCGTCTGTGTCTGCACACAAGACCAGAAATTCAAAGCAAAATTCAGGTGTCATACAGGATAACACCTCTAACGTGCAAATGAGTAGCGTGCGCTGCGAACTGAGCACTGTACACGGTGAGGGGCGTCTGTGTCTGTACAATATTGCCTCATCCGTCACACGAACAGGAAGCTGCGTCACGTCTCCGACCGCCTCCACAGCAGCCGAGAGCAGCGAAATCTTTTCCAGCCGCGACCAGTCGCTCTCGCGTCGTGTCAGAATCTCCGGGGCTAAAAACCGTGCCTTCTTCAGTTCGGGCTCTTGAAGACTCTCCAAATTTATTGTAGCAATAAAATCAGAGCGTGTTCTCTTCTTAAAGAAATTAACGACTACAACGCGAAGCAATGATGACCGAAAGAAGTTGAACGACGTCGTTATTTGCGATTTGCTAGACTGATAACTGGCACTCTAGGAAATTATTTAACTCTGATAATTCGTTGCGTGGTGAAATTTTAGCGCATGAGAAATACAAACATGTAATTGGATTGCCCCTGGAAACATTGGTTAAATGGATGCCTTTGACAGCATTGTGTGTATTGCCAAGTGGATTATGTTTTTTCGCACCCTTAAGGTTGGAGCAAGTTATTGATAGAATTTTCAACACTGGTGAAATAAATGACTTTTGATTGGAGAATTGAACTTTAAGGGAAATCTTAAAATGAGTCTATTAAAACTGCAGCTCCCATCACTTGCTTTCAGGAATTCATCAGACTTTGGACCAACCAAAGGACAAGCGGTGGGGTAGAATTAAAGAAGAATATACTTTCCAGTGAGAGTCTCTTAAAGTAATGAGGATTTTTATCAAAACAGACAGAAAACAACGTTTCTTCACTTTCATTCCACCTAAAGTCTACGTAATCAACTCTATTATTTCTTCAGAACGTCACGTGAATGTAAAATTTAATGTTTCATTAAAAACTGAATTAGCTTTACACCTCTGATCATTCTTAGTTTTAAACCTGTTTTGATAATCAGTCTTTCTTAAATCATTTTACAATCAGGGTCATGGATACAACACAGACATAAGAGATGATGGAAAATGTTGACGTTTGATGGAAATTCGGATATCAGATATTTAAACAAAAATATTCCCCTTGAGAAATTTAACAGAAGCGGAGCATATAAAAGGAAACTTTATGTTAGAATCATTCAGTAAGGAGAGGACTTGTAATGCATCTTCTGTTTGTGGCCACTTTGTTTTGATTTAGGCGTATGTTGCATGAATTCTTCTAGGTAGTAAATGAAGAGTAAAAAATGATTGTGACACTCAGTTATTAGCTGAAAGGCAATTCAACTACCTCACTAAATAAAACAATTAATTCGGTGAGTTATGTCAGAAGCGTGAATAAATCAATTTTATGATTCGAAGCTTGCAGAACTGCAGTGAGAATTTAGAGTAACTGCAGTTATTTAGGTCAGAAATGTGAAGACGATTAAATTAATGGAGAAATGAAAACAATAGTGAAAAGTTTCTATCATCTGCCTTAGGGTAAGTCGTAAGAAAGAATCTGAAAGCTTCAGAAGAATATGAATTGATGTCAAACATTTGTCAACAGTGATGTTAGGTGTCAGCAGAAATGGTTGTGAATATATAGAGCAGATGGAAAATGATCGACGACAACTTCAAGAGTCATTGCTCCTGGTATTTTCTCGGAGTTAGCGTCCAAGCTTCACTTGTGATGCCATTCTATCATAAGTTCTAAATGTTTTCAATGTAAATTTCAAATTTAATGATTCGGTGCAAATTTTCCATTGCAAAAATCATTTTAGTGAGCAAGAGCGAGTATGTCAGCCAAAAAATATTAGCGTTCTACGTGTATGACAATCTCATACTCATTTTATTTCAAGCAAAGGGATTGGTGGGTCAAACTTGTGCATTGATAGCAATTTATTCGAATGAAACCACGCACACATGAAAACACGTTCTGAAAATTTAATTTATGTGCAAGAGAAGATAACCTTCAGATCGTAGCATAGACAATGTAGAACTGGTTGAAGATTGCACTTGAAATTCATTCATCTGATTGCAACACTCAAGGAATTTGAAGCACTCTGATAATACACGTCCGAGTCATGTCGCAAGGGTAAAAATAAAAATGTCGTAAAGATTGTTTTGATAATCATTGAGAAAGTGAGTACCTATTTTGAACACGCAGAGGAGATTCGCAAATTAAAACATGGTTTGTTAAAACAGCCCGCGTTTGTTAAAAACAGCCCACGTTAACACCGAGACAGCTAATTTGTCAACAGCAGCATTCAAACAGCCAGCTAATTTATTAGAGTGTGGGAAGCCGTTGTTCAAGAGCAACATATATTTTCGGTATCACGTACTTAATAATCCTGCAACACTTAAAACATTAGTAATCAGAGGTTGGGGGTTAACGTTAACAGCAATTGCAAGCGCATCTGAGGGCAACGTTTGTTTCAGAATACCTCGATGAAAAATATCGAAAGCGTGAGTTTTGGTTAGGAGTCTCCAAAGCATTAGTTTTGGTAATCAGTCTCGAATACATAAGTTATGATAATTACCTTTGAAAGTAGGAGTTTTGAAAATAAATCTCACACGGATAAATTTTTCCGGCATTGTTTTTTAAATAATAAGTTGTTTGCGGGAAGTACTTAATCTTTGCCCGGACCAGCAGTGGCTGCGGTTGCCAATACAGGCTGCTAGCGACACAAGCCGCGATTTACGAGCTGACCAAGAATGCTCCTGATGTCTTCGTTATGGCTCCCTCCTGAGAGACCGAGTCCGTGTTGTCCGATGACACTCTAAGGAGAGACGGGCGGTCCATCATGCAGGTCTTGGCTGTAGCTTGGAAATCATGCGGGAATTGTGGTTGGCTCGAACACAGATGTGTTTTGCACTCTCTTCAAAGCTGTATATAATGAAATGTCACTACGATGTTGTACGATGTTGTACAATGAAATGTTGTACGATGTGTTACGTACTATCGTCAATGCTGGGTGTCATTAAGTGTTGTAGTTCAACGCTGGGAATGATTATGAGTGGTGATTTAAACACAGATGTGATGCGCTCACTCCAATGATGGGGATGATCAAGTGTTGTATATTGTTACGATGTGTTACTTACTGGGTATGATTAAACGCTGTGGTTTTAATACAGATGTGTTACATTCCCTCTTCAATGCTGAGTATGATTAAGTGTTGTGTTCTGAAACAGATGTGCTACTCACTCTTTTTTGTGATTAAGAGTTTTTCTTCCAACACAAATGCATTGCGTAAGTTCTTTAATGCTGGGCGTTTTGGTTCTAACAAAAATGTGTTGTGCATTCTCTTCCATGCTGGGGATGATTAAGGTGAGGAGGATTTACATTAATTTCAACGGGTAATTTACTTCCACTACCACAGAGTAATTTCACGCTAAAATTTGTTTCAACTACCACAGAGCGGAGTCCAGCGAGGGCGCGCTGGAGTTTAAGGACATCCTGCCATCGGACCCGCGCACCTACGACAAGATGACGCCCCCGCGCGAGGAGGGCCACCCCACCATCGTCTACTTCCACGTCACCGTCATGAGCCTCGACTCCATTGATGAGAGCTCCATGGTGCGTATAGCGTGGCTCCATTGCTGCTCCATTACGGGTATACTATGACTCCATATAACGCGTATACCATGACTTTATTGCTGCCCCCTAACACGTATGCCATGACTCTATTGCTGTTCTACAGGGTGTTTCAAAAATACACGGCATAATTTCAGGTATGTATTTCCCACATGTAGACAATCAAAATAGTTCATTACAACATATGTCCGGAAATGCTTCATTTCCGAGTTATGGCCTTCACAACATTGAAATTCACCGGAACGTTTTTCTTTCCGCAGGTCGTTGCCGTCAAAGGACACATTAAGAGGGCACTCTGACAGATCATTCCTAGGCGAAGGTTAAATTCAGTGTTGTGTTTGGCGTGTTGTCATTGGTGTTGTCACTGAATAAATTCAGTGTTGTCATTGGTTTATTCGTCTCCGGTGCCTGATTTGGAATCCCTTCGGAATCGAATTGTGGCACGCTCTGAGGACATACGCAACATTCCTGGAGTGTGGGAGCGTGTTCGCAGGTCAATGAGACATCGATGTGAGGTCTGTATTCAAGCAGGAGGTGGTCATTTTGAACATCTTCTGTAATGGCAACGACCTGCGGAAAGAAAAACGTTCCGGTGAATTTCAATGTTGTGAAGGCCATAACTCGGAAATGAAGCATTTCCGGACATATGTTGTAATGAACTATTTTGATTGTCTACATGTGGGAAATACATACCTGAAATTATGCCGTGTATTTTTGAAACACCCTGTATAATGAGTAGACCATGATTTCATTGCTGCTCTATAACGGGTAGACCATGACTCCATTGCTGCTCTATAACGCGTAGACCATGACTCCATTGCTGCTCTATAACGCGTAGACCATGACTCGTACACCATTGCATGACAACGTAGATTATTTAAAAATTAAGCCCTAGCAGCAGGGTTTGACGAGAATGAAGCATTTGCACGCTCTTTAACTCGTTTTACTGACATGAGACCATCTGTTGAGTGCTGATGTGTTTCACCTAAACTATCAGTTTGGGAGAACAGGAGCATATTCATTGAAGAGCTTACGAGAGTGCTGAAAGTTTACGAGCCATGTCACAGAGAGTTTATGGGCGTTCAGAGGAGATTTCAAATGCATGAGTTTCGAAACAGTCGCAATGCTATGTATAATTGCATAGAAATGAGACTGCTCTCGTAAATTTGATCGCTTCCAATGTTAATGTTAGTGAACACGTCGTGGAATCTTATTGAAATAAACGCAACAGGGGAACACAGTTTTTTACTTTTTTATTTAGAACATAAGGGAATTTTTTTCTCATTTCATTTAAATGTACTTTCAGTTTTAAACTAACATCAATTATTAATACAGTGATTCGATCTCAGGAAATGTTTAAACAACTTTTTTTCCGTCGCGATAATTAAAAGCTTCATCGTGCTTCTGGTATGTTATGGTTTGTGATAAACTTATTAAAGAATACTCCTCAAATTTAAGAGCAAACATCTTCGTAATTAAATTTTTGGATTCCCGACGATTATTCCGTCATGAAATTTAAGTTTAAAATCTGTGTTTTTTCATGCGCATAGTGAAGGTTTTTTTAAGGTGCATTATCCTGAGCACCATAGCATTGCACGCCGACATCACAGAAATGGAGTGTTGTAATTTCTGAAAGCAAGAACATATAAACGGATTTTAATTAATTTTTCACCGGACTAATTCATGCGCAACCAAAAATGAAGAAGGAGCGTATTTCAAATGCATCTACTGTAGCCGCGTTGACAAAAAACTCCGCACCCCGGCGTGCACGGTTACCTGCTGCAGCTGCCAACAAAGGGAGCTTCTACCGACATTTCTTAGGCCGCCGTCCCACGGAGACCAAATGGTAACGTTTCGTCATAATCGTCTACAGTCAGCGGTACCACTCGGTCTGTCCAGCGCCACGAAACCGTCAGATATCAGCCTTAGTTTGGGATCAGCTTAGTCATACCATGATTTCAGAACCTGAAATCAAGGCCAAAACTAAGGCTGAAATCTAACGGTTTCGGGGAGCTGGACAGACCGAGTGGTACAATTAATAATACGACGATTATGACGAAAGGTTGCCATTTGTCTCCGTGTGACGGCATCTCTCAGCGCCGCACGCAGCGGACGTGAATGACTTGACATTTCCCACAAATATTATTGGATCGTAAAGTCCTTTACGGCTGCCTCTGGCGATCACGGGAAGCGCCATCAATTTCATGACTGTCTTTCATTACCTTACCATTGGATTATACTGCGAAAATAAAACAATTTCCTTCAATTTGAGATGATCGTCAGTTATGATGAGCACTCCGCAAAATAGTTCTTCCACAGTGCCTTACGGTTGATCAGTTTTCAAACACTTGCCTGTTGCTTTTAAGGGAGCTAATGCAGCTGCTTCGCTGCCCACGTCTCATTATTGTCTAAGGATGAATCTGGAGAACGAACATGTGTACTAAAAAGAAGAGGTCAATACGATTTTCTCCCGTAAGAAATCGTGAACTCATGTGACGAACGAATGAAAACATGGAAGAAATCAAAGCTCGCGAGTAACGAACGATGAATGAATCTTTTGATTCAATCTATGTGTAAAATTTGCTATCATTACTATATTTTAATTCAAGATTTATTGTCTCAAAATTTGGAAAGTTTGCCGTACTGGAATCTTACAATTTGACCAAGAAGCTAAGATAATTATTTACTGCAAAACTCCATTTTTACCAGCAATGCACTGCGTTGAAAAAGGCAAGGATAGGATGTACAGTAATTATATCAGTGTTGAACAATCGTAAAATATTTTTAAAATGAATTTATTTTTCATGAGGTGTAAGATTTTGCTTTTATTTAATCGCTTTGGTCTGAAGCAAAAATAATAAACTTAAGAACACTAACTCCTTTTTCTATGCGACCTGCACCATCTATCCCGAGGTCATTCCAGCGCTCATTTTTGACAAGAATTGTGAGCAGAAATTGTTGCGTATGATCACAAGAGGTCAGTACACTTGGTCGAAAAATTCCACTTAATTTAAACGATGGAAAGAAAAAGACCATTCACTAAAGCTCAGAGACTATGGAGACAGAAGGTGCTAATAATATGCTTAAGTTTGCGCTGACGCGAAAATGGCGACAGCTTTCGCAGAATGCATTTTTTAAGGCGCCGATACGAACCATAAAAAGCGATGATTAAATTCCGAAGAGCGTGCGCCATGCGATGGCGACGAATTATTGTTGCTTTGGAGCACTGCAGTACCTCGTAAAACAAAGACATTGGATTTACCTAAGAATTTAATCTTGAAGTTATTGTTCAGTACAACAACAAATTTCTGTGAATTTCTTGCTATGATGTGATTGGAGATTGCGACACAAAAGTTTAAGACAATGGATTTACCTAAGAACTTTATCTCGAAGTTATTGCTCAGTGCAACAACGCATTCCTATGATTTTCTTGCTATGATGCAATAAAAGATTGAGACCCAAATGGTGATTGCGACACAAAAATTTGACATGAAGATATCAGCATTGCTGAAACATCTTCGAAACGTCACCTCAGCGTTTCACTACAGCAGATCGACCGTGAATGTTAAAGAACAATTCAATTTTCTTAATTCTTCACATCATGCTATCCTAAAGTTTCCAGCCTGTGTTCACAATTTGATGTCGAGTGTTATGTGAAAATACAAACGTAGTTATGGTTTTAGTGTTACTGCAGAGTGAACAGAAGCTTTAATATCAATGGAACTGCAGTGACTGTGTATTACTAGGGCACATCTGGAGCAGCAATAACGCTAGCACCCCAGAAATAACAATTCGTGCCCTGCCATGCTAATCCATCAGCATTTGAATTGCTATTGCAGACATACGCTGCCGACATCTTCTTCGCTCAGAGCTGGAAGGACTCGCGTCTGCGCTTGCCGGACAACATGACGCAGCTCTACAGGCTGCTCCCTGTGCAGTGGCTCAAGGTAACTAAAATCATACTTTTTTATTGCGCTGTGGAATTGCGTACAGCCTTGTTTTTATTGCTCTGTATAAGAAAATGTCATCTTGCTTTGCTTGCATAGATCTGAATATGTAACGTAAGTGATGTGTTTTTTTATTGCAAGGTGTAAAAATAAATCATGTAAATGTAAAAATGTCAAAATAAATCACGGTGTGAAAATAGATAAACCCTATTTTTATTGCTCAGTACAAGAAAATATTTTGCTTTGTTTGTATAGCACCGAGTATGTAGATAAAGTGTTGCATTTTTTTTTTGCACTGTGTAAGAAAATATCTTGCACTTTTCTGCGTACAGCACTGAATGATTAATAACGTGCGGCCTCATTTTCATAGCACCGAGCAGGAAAATATCATGCGACTTTGTTTCTACTGCACCAAATAGGTCAATAATGTTCTGGTTAAATCTGATATCACTTAACTGGTACATAAGGTGCGGCCTTGTTTTTATCGCCTTATTTGTATGAATAATGAGGAGCAATAATTTCTGAAGTTCTGAAATTATTGCTTTCACGATTTGTGTGAATAATGAGTAGCAATGATTTTAGTGCGGCATGCTGGGAAATAAAGGGCACAGTTATTTTACGTGCAGTGAGCTGTTAAATAACGTGTAGCGCTGCTTTCATCACCCTGTGCTGATAAACTACCTGTCACGTATTTATGTTGTAGTGGCTTGTTAAATAATTTGCAAAGTAATTTTTTGCATCATGCCCGTACATGGAGTGTAGCATTATTGTAACTGCAGTGTGCAGGCATACAACGTGCTGCAGAATTTTTATGGTCTTGAGCAGGTTGATGCTGTGTTGTTTTCATTCCAGAGAGCAATAAATAACGTGGATTGCGTTATTTGTTGTTATATATTACTATCATGTAACATCATATTATTTATTTAAATGATATTTATATTATTTGTATATTTATTTATATTTATACATATTTCACATTATTTATATACTTTCTATATTTTTTATTTATTTCACTGGAACGTAAAAATTTGGCTATTTTTCGCAACGAACATTTTAGAAACTAAAACATGAATTTAAATGTTAAACTGTTGCACATGTATGAAAGTGCTTCATGTAAAAAATTGAGAAACATACATATGTGTCTGACTGAATGTTGTACTCGAATGTATCGATTTCCCTGCTGTAAAGATGGTTAAGTCCTTACTGATCCATCTACTCTCGATCAATCTCAGTCCAATTACATAAAACAATAAAATGAATTTTAAATCATTTACGATTATAACTCTTTTTAAATTTCAGAGAAGACTTTCAATTGAGTAAAGCATTTATCCTTGTGGCTTAATAAACATCGAAATCAATATCTGTACGCCTCAATATCAACTCGCGTTGCGAACAAAATTATGAATCATTATTCACTTATTTCATTCATTCAAGCGTGCTCTCAAAAAGTGACAAATACGAGAGCGTTAGTGACATGGTAACCGAACAAACCAGGAATGAGTGCGTGATTGTCGATTTCAATTTGTTGGCATCTGCCTACCAACAAGTTCACTACGACGCTCCCATCCTCACACATGGTACGAAATAATGTTACTTTACGGTCTTAAGGCCTGATGTTATCAAAAAGTGAAAATTAAGAGCCAGACAAGTGAGACATCTCAGCTTCGGGAACGAGTAAATTATTTTTCTCCAGTGTGTTTCTGACAGAATTACCTCATATAAAGAGAAAAATTCATTCCATTATAGTTGTAATTTACTAAGTGAAATTTTTTTCACCTAGTTTTCCTACAGTTGGCTAATTATGAGTATTGTACGTGCACTAACTGCCTAGCTCACAGTTTTGCATCTCATACCAACGAGAGCAGTTCATGCACTCAAAATTGTATCATCAGCCCATGGAAGGGATGATGTATTCCTATCGTCTCTCACTGGAAATCGAAACCGCACAATTAGAAACGAAAACTTAGTTTACAAATTTTCTGCGATGATGAATCGCGAGCCCAGAAATGAGCTACTAGCGTATGCGCAGAGGCAACTGCACGTCTCACAAAGAAGTGTTGCGGGAGCAGTCTTCATTTCCTTTCCCCTCCCCCTGCTCTCCTTGTGGCTCCATCGACCAGCCTTGTTTGCACTTCTGTCTTTTGCTCACAAATTCCCTACATAATGAAGAGTCTCGGCGATGAGAATACTCGAGGCAAGGCAAAACAGGTCATGGCAGAGATTCTGTTCCATTTGCGACTTTGATTTTGTTCCACGTGGTCTGTTCTCGGGCAGCATGCCGGTCAACTTGTTAGGGAAGCGAATATTTTCAAACCATAGAGGCTTCAGTCGTGCAATAACGTTCAATTATCTAAATTTGATTGAAAGCGATAACAATATTTGAACTCAATTTTAATACCAATGTTGATGTTTTCGAAATTAATTAAATTTCAATCTTCAATAACTAAAGCTTTTCCAAATAATAAGTCTTGATTTTACGTGGCATGTACATGTATGGTACATGTTCAAAGCATTTTCCAATCGTGGAAGATCATAAAAATCATTTTCATTAATGTATGCCTGAAAATTTACAATAACTCAAATTCCTTTAAAATAATCTTATCTGCAAGTCATGTCCTTGATGAACATAAATTTAGATAGCCCTCTTATTTTGCTTATTTTTTTTTTGCAAATGAAATATCCGAAGTCACCTACTAAGCCGACCTGCTCGTTCAGTACAAAATTTGCGACTCCGAACTGTAAATTTTAAATATGAAGCTACAGAGATGAACTTCAGAATTCCAAATTTCTGCTTCATTAACGTAAATTTAGAGCAGCCTTGTACGGACATTAAAGTACACTTATTGCTTGTGCTTATTTCTGAGTGTAACACTCAAGTGAGTAAGATCCAATATTAAAAATGTCTTGTGGCGACAGGTTGGCTATGGCTCGTTATTTTTGTACAGGTTGAAGAGTTCATTTTTTCTTGATCAAGAACGTGAGTTACTAGGTACACGAAGAAATTATACATTTCCAAGCGATTTTTCCTCTTCTTCAATTTTATTTGCTGGAAACAGCCAACCTTTCGTTGTTCCCATATTTTTTATAGTGTCAGCAAGATTTGACGATCGCACGTAGAGTCAAATATGTCTCGGGAGTTCAGTCTCACGCCTCAGATCTTGATCGCAAAAAATAGAGGAGGCAACATCTCTCACTCGCAGGACTTGCACTGATGTCCCATCAGGACCTTCTCAACACGGACCGTCCGGCATCGGTAATTTATCAGACTCAAGTCGATGGGTCGTCAAGAAGCCCTGCAGATAATGCTCCGAAAATGGATTGGAAGAGAAATATTTCTACGAGACATTAGACACAACTTCAATGTTTTGCACTGAGACGTGTGATATCTTTATAAATACCATTTTAATTAAGTGATTACTTGTTTTTCAATTCGCAAATCACGAATCCGAGAACTATTCACAAATTTACCATTCTGCGCTGAAGAACTCAACACGAGCTCAGTGACGTTCATGTGACACTTGTGAAATCGATTCTTATGGGAACAGTTTTTTACTGTGTTTATTTTCAGGACTACATGATTTGCATCATTTATTTTGAGTGGCGACTCACCCCCTCAGCTCTGCAATATTTTTGGCTCAGAAAATGCGAGGCATTCATCGTGCGGCCGAGCACACAGCGTAATTCTTTTGATGTTCTTTATCTTCGCAGGACATCTGGAGACCAGACGCATTTTTTAAGAATGCCAAGGCTGTCACATTCCAGGAGATGACCATCCCTAACCACTACCTGTGGCTCTACCAGGACAAAACTATCCTCTACATGGTCAAGTGAGTAACGCAACACCGAGAAAATACGTCAAAAAACCGACGCATGAGTGTCAACATCTCCCGAAACTAACACACGAGTGTGTGACATCAATGTACATCAACAATCAATTTGCCACGATACATCATCAATAACTTTGTTATGACACATCTTTCTGTGTCATAGGTGGTAGGACACACGGAAGTGTGTCAACCATGCTACAATAAGTATCGCCACTCGCGAAATGATGCAAAATCTTACCATGTCCGGCAACGTAATCTGGTTACGGCGGATGAATTGCTGCTGAGTTTTGCTTTCGATCTAAGATTGTAAGCGGCTACCGCACTCGTGCAAATAAACTCGACCGGTACCCAGGAACTCTTCCATTTATTTTTCTTGCTGAAAAATAGACCAATACTATCAACTAACGCAACTTGTATCAACGGAAAAACCGCCTGCATTTCTGTATGTATTTAAGAACAAATTTCACAGTCATTCATTCGTTACAAACCATAAATGTTACTTGTGAGATCTACTGGTTAATTTTACTCCATTGACTAAAAAATCGACTGATCAATTGTGTTAAATAGATTTGTTTTAGCTGAATTTTGTACTTTATTCCTTGTAGATTTACCGCCTACAATTTTTTCCTTAAATTCATGCAGTCATAAATTTTTGATCAGCCAGGTCACTTGATCAGCCAGGTCACGCACTGTGGGAACTAAATTACAGCCCAAAGTTATGAACCTGTGCAGCGGTAAACTGCTTGCAACTTCCCTCGACATCCTTTTGCTTCGTGATGGCTCTCTACTTGCTCACGGCTCACAGTTTGCTGACGGCTCTCTTTTTGGTGATGGCTCTCCGCTTGCTCACGGCTCTCTGCACACTGACAGCTGTTCGCTAGCTGACGGCTCTCTACTGAGCCCAACTTTGCGGCGGCGCAGCAAAGTCTGAGCAGACTTGCGGAGTTGCGACTAATGATGCTGTATTCTGCTAGCGCTGAGGTCCAGCAGACGGTCATGGGAACTCTGTTTTTGAGACCAGCAGGTGCTGCTTGTGATGCAAGAGGCCTCCGAGCTCCAGAGTTACTGTCCAATTCTGCCCTGTATCAGTGGTTCATCACCAACAAGTTCTAGTTATTGGAAGCCTTCCCTCTTATATAACGACGCTGGATTTGCGGGGACAGCAAATGTTTTGTTTTCCTCGCGCTGCATCAAAATTATCGGTGATATTTTCAAGAAACTTTATTTAAGAGCTACAGGCTCGCGTTGTTTTTTTTTGACACTTTGCACTGTTCTTAATTTGCCCTAAGTAGGTGAATTATCTATGGTCAAACTGGAGGGTGAGCGGACATGGCAAACTTAGCTTAAGATCTCAAATGTTCTGTTGAATTTGGCTGAAACGCACCGAATACTTTGCGAAGATACTTTGATTAGACTGCCGCAGCATTCGCGAGATAGGAAGTTTTACAGTGAAAGCATGTTCCGAAATGTGTTTTATTTGAACTTATTTTCTCGTCATAAGGTTGAAAAAGGACTGTAATTTTGTATAAGGAAGAAAACTTTTTGGTTTGGTGTGTATCATAATTCGGAAGGACCGTAGTATTGTCATAAAGTGTCGCTATGTCCTGATATGAACGCGAGGTGGAGGAAGTCTCAATATTTCAAGGAATGTTTCCTGTCCGTGCATGTTAGACGCTGCGACTCTGAGTGACATGTTGATGGTCAGCTATATTTGCTGGTCGTTTCTTGGCTTCGCTTATGTATGCGCAGAACAGGAGATAAATGTTCGAGTGCCAGAAAGGAGTTCTTTTCGAGTTCGAGTGCCAGAAAGGAGCACTTTTCGAGTTCAAGTTCGAGTTCTAGAAAGGAGCTCTTTAAGCAAATTCACTGGGAGGTCACTGGGAAGAGCTTAAGGATGAGCTAGCTTCAACGACTGACTCACGCACGGTCAAGTTTTGAGATTAGCTGGAAAAGTCGCACCACACGTGCCTGAAAGTGAGAAGTGCGGCAAACGTGACTGAAAGTTTTAGGGAGATTAGAGCAGGAAATATGTTGTGTACCTCGGGCACTGCGCTCCAGAAGTTTGTTGCTGTAGCTGCTCATAATTTATTTTGGTGCAGGGAAGTTCCGGTTATGTTTGGGTGCATGAGCTTCAGGAAAAATAAAATTTATAGGAAGAAGTTTAAAAGTTCAAATAAATGGTTTTTGAGTTCTAAAAAATTATGCGAAGTGCTTTGGCTCGTGAGCAAGAGACACGGAATGTTTGTAAGAGTTAGTTTATTTATTTAATAAGTTTTTTCTTGTGATAATTTTTCGATAGAGGATACGTCCGACTGGTTATACATGCATGACTTGCAATTTGTGATTTAAGTACAAAATTTCACGCACAATTTGGGAATTCCTTTGGGAATTCCCAATTTGGGAATTCCCAATCACGCACAATTTGGGAAAACTGAGCTTCTGAGCATTTCTTCAATATTTAATTTTTCGCCCGTTTAGGCAGAATAAATTGATCTTCTTGACCTACAGAAGCAATTTTTCCTGACTGACGAGCTGTTGCATACTCTGCACGGGCTGACGTTGGTATTTCTTCAATATTTCATTTTCACCCATTTAGGCAGAATAAATTGATTTTTTTGCCCTATAGATGCAATTGCACGAGCTGTTACATACTCTGCACATGCGCAGGCTGACGTTGGTGCTGTCGTGTGCCATGAACTTCGAGGTGTACCCACACGACACGCAGGAGTGCACCATGAAGATTGAGAGCAGTGAGTGGGCAGCCCGCACTTACCTTTGTTTCTTGGGAAGAAGCTTGTTTAGTAGACGAGTGACAGGTACTGTATTTCACAGAGGAGTGGAGTAAAATAACTAAGAAAAGCGTGAATTAATTCCGTTATGTGAACTACTCAGGTCTCTATAAAATTGCTACTGAATGTCTGCCAAATTTTCTTGATGTTAGGTATAAACAAAAATTTCTTGACGCTTAAAAAATTTGCTATTCAATTTTATTTGACCACCAAGGACGTGTTTTCTCGAAGACATTACATTACAAGTTCCTGTCGTAAACGACCGTTCGTGAGAACATCGCACCAACTCGAAGTTTATGGCGGAAATTGATGGGGTTTATAAATATTGGGAAGCTGAGTCTTCTCAAATAAATAAATATCTCTACATAGAAGAAGGTAAGCCAAAAGGGATACACACAAAGTAGTCCGGAAGCTCTACAGTACTGCAACGCACACGGGAAGGACTCAACTACGTGTTGTTAGAACTTCAGAAGAACAACACCGGGAATGACAATTTCCAAGATTCAAACAAGTACTTATTAGGTAACGAACATCCACTTGGAATTCATCTCGCTCTTCACACTCAACTAAATTTAATTTAATTGGGGACTTGACTAGTTGAGTAACATGACTTTCATTCACCCACTTCGTTGCGGCTGCCAGTCTCTCACACGACGGCGGACCTGGTGTTCGTGTGGGAACCGGAGGTGCCCCTCGAGGTGGACAAGAGCATTGAACTCCCGCAGCTCGACTTGGTGCGGAACGTGACGGGAGACTGCACGCAAGTGTACTCTACAGGTCAGTGCACGCGTCTCGCTCTATTTCGCCTGGTACCTGCTGCACACGGGTTTCACAAACCTCAATAACTGTTTTACGTTTTGAATACTACAATACATTCAACACAGTTTTAATTAATGTCCATAGCTTATTGTGTACTTGCATTTAAAAAAACAATATACAAGATGATATGTATCAGGCTCGATTGAAATAAAGCCTCCTTTAGCACTGTTACAAGCTGTAAAGCAAGATGTACCAGCTGATACTGTTGATCTGTAACACACGACGGGTTTTCCATAATTTAGGTTGTTTTTTTTGTTATAAGTCTTACAGAAATCATGCTATTTTACCTGATTCATGTCCGAGAGGTTGCTGGAGTGCACTGTTAGGGGAGCCCGTACTAGCAAGGCGTGATTTTGTAATTTCAATTGTCGCTTATTATTAAGAAGTATTATCGGTGTAATTTTAATCATCGGAGCAGCTTCAGCTAGCCTGTAATATTCATTCATTAACTGTAGACTAACTTGAGTGATTTATCACCAATTCATTTTCAAATTACAAATTTATTATCTACAAATTTATTAATTGATCAATTAATTACTAATTGTTTATCACTTGAACCATTTATTAACAATTGAAAGTTAACATTTCGTATGTTGTCAACAAACAGAGAACTCTGTTCATTTTACTTATCTGTAAGACAATTTCGGAAAATTTTAACAAGCGGATCTGGATTGTTTCCTGTCATTTTAGATACACAATTTAGTCTTTCAAACCTTCAGAAGTATTATCCATAAAAAATTAAGTTGACCTAAGCTGATAGCTATACATAGCACTTTTATTTTCTTCTAAATTTCTCGCCATTTATCGCTGTTTTCAACAACCGATTTCCGCTTTCATTTCATACAGGAAACTTCACTTGCTTGGAGGTCATTTTCACATTCCGGCGTCGGCTGGGTTACTACCTGTTCCACACCTACATCCCGACCTGCCTCATCGTGATCATGTCGTGGATCTCCTTCTGGATCCGACCCGAGGCCGTCCCTGCGAGGGTGACTCTCGGCGTCACTTCCCTGCTAACACTCGCCACGCAGCACGCCAACTCCCAGAAGTCCTTGCCGCCCGTCTCCTACATCAAGGTGATGACATCAAAATAATATATTTACTCCTTTTGTCTCATTCAGCGAGTGAGATGATCAGAATTATCTAATATCAATGCCTTCTGTCTCTCGTGCATACAGGTGAGAAAATCAAAATAATATGTCTCACCTCTTTCTGTCTTGTACATCGAGGTGAGATGATCAGAATAGTCTAATGTCAGTGCCTTGTTTTTCGGACAGCAAGGTGAGACGTTCAGAATGTTCTATTGTCAGTGCTTTCTGTCTCGTTCATCGTGGTGATAAAATCAAAATATTAAAATATCTACGGCTTCTGTCTCATTCTCCAAAGATCAAGGTGAAATAATCAGAATGATCGAATATCAATGCCTTTTGTCTCGTTCATCAACGTTCATTAAGGTTATAATATCGAAATAAACTAGTACCTACGCCTCCTACCTCATACAACAAGATGAGATAACCAGAATGCTCCAATATCAACGCCTTCTCTCTCCTTCATCAAGGAGTGATGGTCAATGCGGTTCTAAATCCACGCCATTTGCCTATTGCAACCAAGTAAATAGGAGAAAATTATTTGAGGTTTTGCGTAACATTGAGGTGATGGAAATTTCTGTGAAGTTTTGATTTTGTGTCTGATATTGAGGTGAAACCGTAAAAGTTATTTTAACTGATTGCTTTCTGTCCCATTGATCAATTTGAAAGGATGACAAGTTTTTTAATATGGTTCTACTTTAAATCGAACATTTTGTGAGCGTCTTAATCTTGTGAATGTATTTCTCTTGTTGATGTAATGAATCGTGAAATGAGTTTTCATCGCAACAAACCTTTGATAAACGTAAAAGATGAGCTATTCCGATCTACCAAACCAGTATTTCTAAAATTAAAAAATCGCATAAACGCAACGCATATACCTGAAATGTTCTAAATAAATTTACTTCACTAATGTACTCGCGCTTTCAGAGACCATTCTGTAGAGATCTTTTAGTTAAGTCTTTCAAAGTTTTTGTAAATTCTCATTTATCTTTGAACTGAATTTTCCGACCCACGAGTCACACTCCATAAAAATCTGAGAGGAGACACGTTTCATTCAGCATCTTCGATACACATGCGAAATAGACCCATCCAATAAACAGAAGCTTTTCAGAATGAGTCTCACGCTAGCGCAGAAGACAAAATAGCTTGTAAATTTCGCCCAAGACCACACCGTCAGAGAAGCCGAGAGGCACATCCATTAAGATGCTCAGGCGCACGTGGCTTCCTGGGGGCGTTTGAAAAGAGGTTTTGCCGCAGCGACATCTACTTTTGCCAGGGTGTTTACAGCTAGCTCTTAGGATAGAAAGAATGAAAAAAGAAAAACATTTTATTTCCCATAAATTTTACACAGGAAATGTATCACATTGTTTTTTAAAGTATCCTTACATTAATGTCCACGCTCGAAGGGAACTTAAAATTGAGCTATTGGCTTATGTTTATTTCTACATCAAGCAAAGCTCGGCTTAGTTTATGTGCTACACGGACCTGTATATTTTACTGGCAGACACCACAACAGCTGCGGCGGTGGTGTAAAATATTTCGTTTGATGGGCTCAGCAGTCACCATAACACTGCTGAAGAATATCGCCAGCTAGAACTCGGACGCAGTGTTGATGAACTTACATAGTTTCCAACTTCCAGTCCCTCTAATTACAGCTCATGTCAATTTGCGAACTCAAAACCTTCGAATGAGACACAGCCGAATAAATAGACCAGGTTCAATAAATAAAAACTGCTACATAAATTTTTTTTAATTTAGCGCCATTTTTTCAACAGCATAACTAATTCCCACAGCTTGACAAGAGGAAGATACCAATTGTAACTACGTTTTAGAAATAAACTGTAACTGTTTGCATGAACTGGAGCGTCTGGTGATTTTCGAGCCCCAGATAGTGTTACCTGGACCTGTACGAAGAAATAAAGAAATGCCATCGCTTGGATGCCCATTAGTCGGCCCCTCGCATCACGGCTCAATCGAGAATGATTGATGTTAGGCAAAGTGTCCGCCCGGCTCAAGAAGATCGATTAAGAGAGAATAAAGATTGCCTGAACATCTCGTAAAATTTATTTGGCTTTAAACAATTTATGCAATTAAAACAGTTCATTTACCAAAAGTGATACAACAGTAGATTGTTTCTTAATAGAATGGTCACATTGTAGTATAGCTACCTGTGGGCCCGAATAAGTTCATTGACTTCTAGGGCATCCTATCATCAACGTTGTTCTAAGGAGTACAATTATTTTTAACCTAATAAATATTATTTACTTCTTTACATAATATTGATACTCCTGAGCGATTTCTTCATTCAGGATCCGTTGGGCATTGGCATTTCCAGTACAGCAATATTTTTTAACTATGCAGATTGAATAAAATGGAAGAAAATTTAAGGGATGCTCCATTTAAACGACTTGAAAGCTAGAATAAAGTAGCACTGCTAAACTTCCTATTGAACCAACATATTTTTCTATCAATTTGAATTCATCCAAGCGTGTTTTGTTGACGACCATCCAAGCAAAAACTCAGCCTCCGCGACGCAGTTTACCGCTACAACAACTCTGACCAGCTATAACTCTCATAAAAATTGGCCCATTTGGAGAGTTCCTAAGACTTTGAAACCGTGCCAGGCATGTTGAATATTCTAGTCAGGAAAATCCACGACGTCGGGTCTGTTATTCCGACAATAAATTCGAAGAAACGCGCGCTAGCAAGGGTTATGGAGGTGCGCCACAGCGGCAGCCAGTGCAGATGAAAACAATTTTTAAGTAAAATAATTTTTCACCAATGCCTTTTCACAAATGCTTATTCACCGATGCCTCTTCACTAATGCCAATTCACTAATGCCTCTTCAATAATGCTCATTCACCAATGTCTCTTCACTAATGCCTCGTCAATTAAATTTTTTAATAATGCCTCTTTATTATTGCTTTAAAATCTCTGTAGTAAAGTACGAGCTAAGCTTTAAAGAACTGATTCGCCAAAGCCGAAAATTGAGCAAATCAGTGATGCATTGTTCGAGAGGATTTCTATGTAAATATCATTTGTGTTGAAGTAAATGTTTTCCGAGCTACTAAGTTCAGTCATGAATTGTGGATGAACTTTGAAAGTTTACTAGCTTTGTTTTAAAAATTAAAAAAGGATCTTCAACCATCGCAACTTGCAGTCCATTGCTCTGGAAAATGTCAATTTGGCTTGACGGATGACTGCAGCGTTACTTTTTATTCTATCACCCATTTTTAATAAGTGGCTACTGCTAATTTATAGCCATAGGAAGATTTTAGGCGGAGAGTTATCCTTCCTCAGCAACCTTCATGGAAATAAACGTTTTCTCTCTTCATTTGTAGGCTTTTAAATATCAAAACGTTGTAATCCATTTCATGCATTAACTTTCTTTCTTGGAAATCAACATGTTTTTTCTCTTTGACGTGCAGTCAATAAACGTGTCCAAAATGTTGTAATCCATTTCATGCATCAACTTTCTTTCTTGGAAATAAACGTGTTTTTTCTCTTTGACGTGCAGTCAATAAACGTGTCCAAAATGTTGTAATCCATTTCATGCATTAACTTTCTTTCTTGGAAATAAACATGTTTTTTCTCTTTGACGTGCAGTCAATAAACGTGTCCAAAATGTTGTAATCCATTTCATGCATTAACTTTCTTTCTTGGAAATAAACGGGATTTTTCTCTTTGACGTGCAGTCAATAAACGTGTCCAAAATG
>JACJUY010001577.1:127089-139109 GCA_014220935.1 Platorchestia sp. MABIK
ATTACAGCTGCACCACAAACCATTACAGCTGCACCACAAACCATTACAGCTGCACCACAAACCATTACAGCTGCACCACAAACCATTACAGCTGCACCACAAACCATTACAGCTGCACCACAAACCATTACAGTTGCGTCACAAAGCATTACAGCTACAACACAAACCATTACAGTTGCGTCACAAAGCATTACAGCTGCACCGCAAACCAGTAGCTACCAAGCGGAGACATTTCAGAAGAAATCAATTCGAGGCCAGAAAAGAAGAAGCTCAGGCAGATCGAACGAAGGGCGCCCGCACTTGAGCCCTGGAGAGACAGGAACTGCGCTCGGCGGACCTTGAAGAACTTCCTGCCCGCGACGGTGCTGTTCCGAGGCGGCCTTTGAGGAGGTCTGAACGGCCCGTGCTGCAGCGGTGGTTCTGTCTACACTGTGCTGCACCTTCATAACAACTCCTTCATGACAACAGCACCTTCAAAACAACAACACCTTCATAACAACACCTTCATGACAACACCTTCATCACAACAGCACCTTCATAGCAGGAACACTTTAAAAACAACACTTTCATTACTCCTACACCTTCATAGCAGGAACACTTTAAAAACAACACTTTAATAACAAAAACACCACAACAACAGCTTCATGACAGCAGCGCCTTCATAACAACACTTTCATAACAACACCTTCATAACAACAACACCACCATCATAACGGCGAGCCACATCGTGAGCTGCTTATTGGTGCCAGCAAGAAGCAATTTCGTTACAATTTTAAACGCTTGTGGATGCGCCTGGGAAAGAACGCTCTTAATTACGACGGGCTTTAAACTCTTGCAGACGACCCACAGAAAATAGCTGGTTTGATCTTCGATATTCGACGTTGATAGACTTTAGCCTTTCGCCGCATTTCAACGCTCCTGACGCCGTAGCTCCCTCCTTTTTAGAGCCTCTACTTTTTGAAGCGCTGCAAATTGCTCAAGTTTTGGTTCGTACGGACTGGTTTAAGAAAACCCGCCGCATCACGTCAACGCAATTAAAATTGTAATGAGGGACAGATGCGGCAGCCACACAGGAGAAAAATGAAGCAAATTTGGGATGGTCCTCAGCGAATTCGTTGTCATAAAAATTAAATGCACTTTTTCGAGTGGCCAGAATTACTTAAGTTGACGATAACAATCTATGGAAAATGGAATACGAATCTGAGTGTGACGTTGTCCTGACATCACAATTGACTGTTAAATCATACAGTGAGTCAGATAGTTTCTTTCACTGCGGCAAGATGATCAAATACTCTAAGAAAAAGGAACTAGGTTAGTGATGCAAAGTTTTATCACACCTAAGTACTTTCACTAAATATTCATTATAAGTTTCCAGCTTTACGTTAAAATCTGCTAGGTTTTACACTAAATTTTCAAGCTGAGTGTTGCAGTGTTCATTTGATGTCTGGACGCCTCTACGACGTTTCTCAACTTGCTAAGCACGTGTTTGTCAGTTCATTTGAAAACGTCCGCTCGAGTTGAGTTTAACGAACAAACTGTCGCAGCTTGAAGGCGAACAGCAATTAGTCCAGTGAGGCTCTGCATGAGAGACAGCTGCTCAAAAATTATTCACTCGAAGTACTTTCTCTCATCAGAACTTGCCCCCACAAACTTCGGTTCATTAGGTAACGTCAACTTTGACTCCTGTTTTTTTTTCATTCCGTCGTCATACTAGAGAGCAAACTGAAAATGTGTATTTCTTTCTATCACAATGAGTGGCAACGATATTGAGTTACTGCTTTCAATCGTTATGAGCAGGTTGTATGAACTTGTATGAACTTCAAGGTTCATACACGCCACTAACGGCTCTCAAATTATGTTGAAGTTGAACATTTTAGTTCAGTTTTGTTGTTGCCAACGAAAATAAACTGATTTATATTTTTGGTCCAATTCATCCATCGACTAATAATTCCGACTTTGATTTCTTTACCAGTTTATTAACTTGTACAATATGTTAGTTACATACACAGTAAAATTAAAAATTTCACTTTCAATAGGTTTTATGTTTTTGACAATCCTTGAAACGTGATGTTACTTTTAATATCTGAATTGCTTTATTTTACTCTAAGCGAGTCACGTTGTGTGCTGAATTCTACGTAGATCAACATTTTTGGGAGTAAAAAGTGTTCGAGGCAGAGTATTTAAACTTCGATAACAATAACAGCTTTGCACAGATGAGTCAAATTAGTTATTCCAAGAGAAAATGCTTAACACTACGATACGACCCATAAGTGTGTCGTGCTTTAGTTTTTCCTGCAGTGAAATGACCCATCGGTGGGTCGCTTGAAAACGTTTAAACAATTTTTAAAACTAATGGTATTTAAAGGACCCAGTTTATGTTTGGCGTATGTAAAATTTCTAGTATCTTTATTTTTAAATCTGAGTTGGATACTGAACTTTAGTTTAATCCATCACAGTCAACGTGTTGAGGCATTCACAGTAACTCCATAACTAAAAGCTCAGTCACAAATCCCTCCCGAAACATGAGGCGGCCAAGGAGAATAACACGCTATATGTTCAAGACATTCAAAGTAACCCCATAACTAAGAGCTTTGACGGCCTCACATCCCTCACCTCAGACATGCGGCGGCCGAGGGGGCAAGAACCAGCTGCCGGGGGGCCACCATTGCGGGGAGCACATCGGGCCGTGCTGCTACAGCAAGCCCTACGGCTGCATCGGCTCCGGTGTCGCATCCGCCGCCATCTCCATCGCGTTACCGCCGCCACCGCCGCCCCCGGCCGGATCGTCTCCCAACCTACGTAAGCACAGCAGAGAAGAAAACCAAAACTCGCAGGGCAAGCCTGGCCAATCGTCGTCTTCGTCCGCGTCGTCGCCGAGAAAACCACACAACAGCTGGTCTCAGGTCAGCTCATTGCATCTGTTAAGGTAGATGTATAAATGCCAAAAGTATTTTTCGTGGGTATAGTTTTTTGGGTTTGGTAATAAAATAAGTGAACGATAGCTTAATTGGATGAATAATTTGAGCCACTGTATGCCATTTTAAATACAATGTTTACTTCGATTGTTTTCGCAGGTAATGTTATTTCACAACACGATTGAGTTTTCTAGACTTTTTTCCACGAGGCAGGAGGACTGCTGTCATTTCTCCATCAATCAATGATGTTAAGTCTATTCCCTCCACCAAGGAGAGGTAGCCAACTAACAACGGCATGATTCACCCTCCCACGGTCAAATCATCTCGTCTTCCGAGCATCTCTTCCACAGCGAAGCCCAACAGCACTACGCTGATATACCCCTGCTCCTTCATAAGAGCTCAAAGATTCCAAAACTACAGAACTGATCCACAATCACACATCCTAACCAACAAAGCTGGATAACGACTCTAACATCCGTCTCCACGCTTTTACTGAGAACTGGCTGATTTTTTCCAATTATCATAAAATGTTAGATTTTTTGTTTCCTCTAAATCTCGTATCCAACACACATTAAATCGTTCTCGTGTGTTCTTCTGCGTACTGTTGAGAGATATTTTACATATATTATTTCCTTTATCGTACTCATTACTCCTTCCGGGTATTGTGGTTTTTCTTCGGCTACATCACTGAAATCTCTTTTTCTTGGTTCGACTCGTTGCCTCCAATCAGCCATGAAGAGATTGGACTTCCTTTTCGTGCCATCGATCGATAGATCCCTTACTTTTCTCTCGGCCACAAAGTGGTTGCATATTCCCTCTTTGGCAACTACTTATGGATTCCACTTCGCACCATGTTGGAGCTGTTCAATGAGTTTTTGGCATTTCATTGATGGCTGGATCATATCATTTCTGGCCGGCGGGTGCACTGCATTTTATCGGTACGGAACAGCGTTGCAAGCTTCCTCATCTCACCAGCACTGCATCAAAGCATTCCTTTCCTACGTTCGAACATTTGATCCTTTAGACTTTTCACGGGGACTTAGTGATCGAAATTGCTCGACGCTCGGTCGCTCTGCTACGCAGTAATCCTTAAGTGATCGTGTTGGTGAGAAATGTCTTCCAACGAGAAATGTGTCTTTCAACTGTGTGTTTCTAATCATTCCCAACATGTGGACTATTTAGGTTAAAGGGTCTAATCGGATGTGTTGGTCACGTGAGTTCATAACTGTTAGGGTGAATGAAATATTCTTAATCATTAGCAGTTAACATTTTTTTCTTACAGAAAAACGCCTTCCTTTCCAAGAAAAATTGAAATAGCCCTGCGTTGCTATACGTTTTAATGATTCAGTCCTCTTTTCTCTCTCCGCCTTATTATTTGGCTCATTTTTATTAGTTTTTACTTCTCCACTGTATAAGGCTAAATATCGAACTTGACTGAACTCAAACTGCGACTTTTCCATCAAAGATATGTTTACATAATTATTACACATAATGTTATTTAAGTTCATAATTACAAGGAAAAGTCTTTAAATGTTACTCACTACGATGTTTTTACGACGAAAGAAATCAATGGTTAATAAAAATAATTCTTGAAGAGGACCATCAACCAAGGACACACTGAACTTCACTCATGAATAAATCATATGCCGTAGTGTGTGCAAACTGTGAGAACAGCTGAAATGAATTGCACAATCTGGAGAGCAAATTAATATAGAAAATAATGGCTTTTCATTGAAGAATAGCTTTATAAAAAGATACATTTGTGGTTGCATGCTGTCTGGTTGATCGTCTTTAACTTTTCGCGTATGGCACACCTTTTTGATATTAAGAAAATGAAATCGCCTATTTCTCCAAGTGCGGGAATAAAAAGTGAGGTTTTTCTATTTAAACATTGTTTAAACACGACGCTCGAAATGTGAGATCGAAATAAAGGAAATTTTAGGCTAAAACTTGAATTTCTACCCACGTAACTTCTTCTAACACAGCAAACAATGCGAGCTATCGAAACGAATGTCACCTCACTCTTTAATGCTAAGGTTTTTTCCTTTTTTCAATTCCGTAAGTTGGCGCTTCATCTTCAACTTTTCGTAACAGCTCATTTGGCCCTTCTTCTTCGTTGGCACTTTATCTTGATTCGTTCACTATACTTTCTATTTACTATGGCAAAGTCACCTTTACTGCTCTGCGTTCTCTCCCTTAAAGCGGGCTGTTTACTTTCCGTCAGGTGATGGAGCAAAGACGACATCGAGCCATCCTCATCGACCGCTTCTCTCGAGTGCTGTTCCCAGTTTCCTTCACCATACTCAACATCGTATATTGGGGCGTCTTCGTCGTTGAATGGCCGACCTTAGGCTCCTCTCCCGAGTCTTAGAATTCAATTTTGCTCACGCCCAATCTCCAGGATATCGTTTACTCAGGCGACTGGGTTAATATTTGTTCAGAATTCCGCAGGCTCTAAAGTACTCTTTATTCTGATTCTCGTCAGATCTGTGCTCAATTGGATGAGAAATCTTCCTGTATACGCCCGAATTAACAGAAGCGTACGATTGCAAGTTATAAAACTGGCGTCGCGCTTGAACTTCTGCTTAATTGTAGTGCAAATAGAAGCCGCTGAAATTCTGTTCTTGCGGATAGAGTTTATTGTTGTGGTAATTTGAAGCAAAAATGTTGTTTCTCGATCAAGTTTCTCTAATTGCTTCAGATTTTTTGAATTTATGCTGATGATAGCTCGCGATTAACTAATTTAATACGGAAATTTTAAGAGACGACTGATTTACCAATTTCTTAAACAAAGTTTGAAATTATAATTATCAAAGTGCTTTTCTGCTTTGCGAAATACGAGTAATGAATTACTCTTAGCGAATCGAAGCCCACAAGCTATGGATGATTACCCAAAGCAAAATTATGGAAGAAGAATGGCATAATATGAATTTGAATTGCAGGTGTTCTTTCCTTCTTTCAACTTGAAAAGCATAACTCGAAATTTTTCATTTGCTTATATACAGAATTTGAACTGCGCTGACAGAGTAGAGATTTTTTACCACGTTGTCGCCCATCTTAACAAGTTTACTCATCATTCAAGGTGTGTTTGTTGTGATTGAGTGTTTGATAGTTGACAGATTACGACAATGCACTAGAAAATATGGCGACTATTCAACGGAAGTGGTCCAATAATGAACATAAGTGATTTTACTACTGAGAAAATCTTTAGCTCTCACAGTTCCATCGATCAAAGCTGCACAAGCTTCAGACATTAAACATTTATCCTAGAACGTGAGATAATTTTACACAGAATTCCGTTTTTTAAGGTAATGAGACGCTTTCTTATAGCTTTCTCTAAAATATTGTCTGATGTAATTTAATGTCAGATGATGTTTGAAATATCAAACTTATCGAAAATAAAGTTATCAGTAGGGGAATAAGCCACTCCTTGGCTAGTAATAGTAAATGTTTTAAAGTTTCAGGATTTCCTTAACCTTAAATTGATAAAAAGTGTCAGAAAATGTGAAATTTATACATCATTTCTGACAGTTATATCCAATCACGGAGATGAGTTGCAGTTACGGATGGTCGAAAAAAATTCTTCTTAACTTCTTACCTTGTAAAATGAAAGGAATTTGCAAATCCGACCGTGAATGAAAATTAAGGAAAGTTTTATGATCGGTAATAAAAGATGAAATTGAACTTCATGAATTTTAAACTTGATGAACAATTTTAAACTTGATTACCGAGTGTCGTAGTTTTTCAAGTGTCATAGTGAGTCTTAAAATGAAGAAAAAATCGGTACAGCAGCATTTTACGAGTACATTTTTTTCCATACGATTTAAATGATTTATAGATTTGTTTCGTGCTGTGCAATGCAGAAGTAAGATCATAACTGTGAACTATTACAGCAAATAGACACAACTATATATAAAAGGACCAGCCTAACTTCAGTGGCTTCCATAGGGAATCCTGTCGATACCACATTTTACGTTTACGAGATTTTATTTAATATAAAAGACGTAATAAAGCGTTCAGTAGACTGATGAAAAAGATATTTTGCAAGACAAAACGAATAATTTTGTTAATTTGCAGCTTGATTTTTGGATGCAATCGAAACTGCGAATTAAAAAATATATTTTCTATTAGTTTAATTTCGCGAAGCATCCTTATTTTTCTTAGCGTTCTTAATTTAGTTTGCGCCCACATTTTTACTTTGCAAAGACGAGGCAGCAGGTCATTCAAGTGTGATGTTAGAATTTTTTCCAGGTACGTCAAGCCATCCCAATTTTCAAGACACTTCAGCCCGTCTCAATTTCGAAGAAAAGTCATCCAGTCACAACTTGTGAGACACGCCAGGACGAATCCATTTTTAAGATACGTCAGAAATGTGATGCAGTCTCAATATTGAAAACACGTCAAAAAATATTCGGTGAAAATTCCCTACAACTGAAGTCTGGAGGCAAAACAGGGTTAACATGCAATATATTTATTATCATGAACCATTGGTTCAGAATGTTGAGTGGGAAACATGAGATTGTGGTGCAAATTTTTTTAAAGATATGAACAATCAAAAGCACATGTACTTGTTTGATATAAGATCGCTTCAATACTGGTCACTGTGCCGCAAACGCGTCGGTGTGCATTACGCCTCGACGTTTTCTACGAATGAACGGATAGAACAAAAGGGAAAATTTGTCATTTATGTTCAAAAAACAACTTGTCCCTATTATGTACATCTAAAATTTAAAGCGATAATATGGAGTCTTCCTATAGTCTTGAGACAAATATAGGAAGTTAAACTTTTAGTTCATCCAGGTCACTTGAATCTGTTTTCCCACAGGTTCAAAGTATTACAGTTCGCCTTGAAGCTTCACGCTATTTATTTTCTCTTTCAAAAAATTCTTCTTATCATGTATTTAAGATACACGAGAGCCATGAGTTTTGCCTCGCAATGACGCTTCATCGCGTTTTAAGAAGTTAGTCAATCCAGATGACCTCCAAAAAACTCATCTTTCTCACTGTCAGTTTAATTTAAAGCTCAGTATGACTTAAGGATCGCCTCGATTTATAAAATCGGATAAAGTCCAGTAGCCATAGTCTTTCGCTCATAATGTACAAATGCTCTTCTTTCTTAATCGCTCACCTATAACGTACGTAACGAAGAGAAAAGCAGAAAATGTGTAGTTATATCATCTCTAATGTTTACTACCTGTATTTTTGCAGTGACAAACTCCAAACTTCGCACAACAAATCCTCACAGTTTGAGAAAGAGGGACCTGTTCCTTGCGTAAACTCTCGTTAACATTCTGGAAATATAACGGTGCCTTGGATTTCGTTAGAATTAGATTACCTCGCGTTAGTCAGAGCGAATTCCATCTACAAACCGAAATGTTTTTCGAGCAGCCGAACTGCGAGTGAGCTTCGCCGGCTACGGATTTTTGTAACGTTCTCTCCTCGCCATGTTTACGCTGTAGCTAAATGTTTGCAAAATGGGAGGAACATTTTTAGAAGCAGAAATTCATGCTCAAAAATACTTCCTATATGAAGAAATATTTATTTTGCATGGATTTAAATGATTAAGTTATATTTTCTCGGTATTTTTTTAATAAAGACTAATTAACCTACAATGGTTGTGCTTACTATTTGCAAGAGGAATCCGAAGCGTTTGTTTTTTATCATGATATTCTTAGCCACGCTGGTTTTCCTTTTTATCCTAAAAGTGCGATTTCTCAGAAATCAATCTATTTCATTTACTATTTGCAGGATGTGATCATACACACAATTGCTTTTGGTAACTTGAACTGAAGTAACTCTTCAGGGAATGTTACAGTTTGAGAACACGAGCGTCTAAACTATCTTGGATATTCACACTAACCAGTTAGCGAATGATATAACACTGTTTTCGATGACATCAAATCACAGCAACACATATCTCATTTTTGCAAAACATGCACTTCGAAATCCATTTTAATGAAAGAAGGAATTGAAAAGTTTGTCTACGACGACAAATTAAGTTAAAAATTTTGATGGCTGGTAATCGTTGACTGTGATTAACTTACAAGGTAGTAACTTACAAAATTCCAGCGCAATCTTGACTTGGAAAGAAGTTGCTGATCGTCAAATGAGTTAAAGTTACGTCAGAGACAGAAGTAAACGACTTGCGACCGAGCGACCGCCATGCACTAGTACTGATAACATAGAAGAAATCAAGTTTACGAGTAATGCAGAAGGCTTACAAATTTCATTCCTGGGCTTTATTTCTACTTCAGCCATCAAACGACGTAATTTTGTTTTTTTTCTAAAAGAAATGAGGCCTAGGAATGAAACCAGCAATTAAAAATTGCTGGTTTTGCCCAAAATATTAGTTGTTAGCCCTGTTTTTCGTTCCAAATATAAGCTGTTATCTCTGTTTTTTCTCTAATTAACCATTTTATCTTTTGCCACCTGGCCAATCGTGCTTTTGAAGAACGTTTCGGCAGTCAGGAACTTAATTTTATAGCATGTGGTTTAAGTCGTTGTCACTGGAAAATAATCGTTTTTGTACAAACAAATTTTGAATTTACTAGTATAACAGAAAAAATGCTAGAAAAACTATTATGCGTAAAAACAAAAACGACAACTTTCCTGTGACAACGATCTAAGCCAAGTGCAATAAAATGAAGTTTCTGACACAGCAGAAACGTTATCCAAAATATTATTATATTAGATATCTATTTCGGGCGCAATACATTTATTAGAATACTTTCAAAAACGTTGCTGTTCACGTGCTTCCTTTTCATAATGCATACATATAACTGACAGCTCGTTGATGCAGCTCGTCGATTATGAATTAACTCTGAGATGAAACGGGTGATACTAATCAAGATGAACCATGTCTTCCAATGGCTTAGAGCTTCTGCTTTATTGGGGGAGAGAGGACTACATTTCAATTGAGAAATTCTGTTTTATATCAGACGATAGATCAAGGTAGAAAAACCATTGAATGAAACATCCAAGATAGAGGACTACATTTCAGTTAAGAAATTCTGTTTTATATCAGACGATTGATTGAGGTAGAAAACCCACTGAATGGACTATCCGAAATCCAGAAGAATTGAACTCGTGCTTTGATCGTATCGAAGACGTCCATCCACTCGAGTGCGAGCATTTAACCTTAAGCCATGGGATTCATCAGCGTGATCTGGCGCTTTTGATGACAGAATATCGGAATCCGAAGATGAGATTTCACTTCCCCAGCCTCGTGGGGACAACAAAACGAGCCCCAGGGCCTCGCCGCTCCTCTGAGCTGCAGCGCCGAGTGCTGCTGGACGATAGATGGAATTGCCTCCAATTGTGAAGATGAACTCCATTGAAACTTCTAGACCTGCAGCGCTCAGCTCATTGTCCAGACTTGAATGGGACTGAAATATTATCTCTCATAGCATTCACTGATGAATTTCTCAATCAGGCTCACTGCCTTATCGTCCATCTTCCTTCCTCTCTTGATGAGTTTCTTTCGCGCACGCCATTCTTTACTGGATGGCGTTTTAAACGTTTGTCTCCAGGTCCAGCCACGGATGTTACTTATAAGGAAACAAATAAATGAATGAATGACTAAGTTGTTATTCATTCATTTTCTAACGAGAGCTTTATCGATATCATCATGAATATATCTATTGGTCTTAAAAGGTTACCACGATTTTTTTTTAAATTTAGTATAACAAGCATATCAGGAAGCCTCTTCATGCAGTTCACGAGAAAGTCTGTCATTCAGGAGTGGATCTTCCAGAGAGCTGCGCGACGATTGCATTAAGTAATGCATTGGCTCTACCACTCCAGTGATGCATATCCCTCTGCTGAAAAGCGACAGTTCACAATTTTTACTGTTGTCCAATGTTCGTTATTGAGTTTCCAGGCTCTAAAATGAAGCCATTTTCAAGACTTATGTGCAGCCATTTGTGAGACTGCTACCTGTGTGTTTATTTCCCTTCACGAACCACCGCTGTACTTGTGAATCGTGCAACAAAAGAAATAACAACTTTATCTAACGGTTCAGGAAATAAAAACTTTATCTTACGGTTAAGGAAATAAAAACTTTATCTTACGGTTAAGGAAATAACACCTTTAAATAGCAGCAAAATTCTTCCTATTTTCTTTCAGGATTGTTGGAGTACAAAGTGAAGTTCGAAGACCTCATGAAGCGATCGTAATATTTCTAGTGCAGCTATAATTATTAGTGTTTTTGTCCATGTCTTTTGCGTTAGTTTTATCTACGAGGCCTATTTCAGAGCAAAAATGTGAGGCGCACGAAAACGTTCCGTAACTAATTGGGTTAAAGAAACATCATCGAAGTGTGACATGCAGTTTAGCATCATCCCGTCATAGTTTGGCATGGTTGTATCCTCTGTTGAAATTTTTGAACAAACGCACATCTGGAACACAAAATTAAGTCGGTTATATATCTATGTAGTTGTACCTAATGTTGATATTTTTAAAAAAACGCATACCTGGAACTCACTACATACCTGGACACGAACCTTCGTTTTTGCAAGCTCAAAAAGATGTAGAACAAAGCCTTTTCTTGCCAACGTATCGTGAAGTTCCATGTATGAATCAACGCCCATCGACTGCAGTCGTCGTCTTGACATAGCATCACATCCATCATCGAATTAAAATTTTCACATCCGTAATTGCATGTATCGTAAAAACCATGAAAGTTAAAACAAAAAAATAAACTGAAGCTCAAAATTCAATTTTAACTAACATTCGTAGTGATATTACAGCTTTAAAAATTGATGCAAAATGGCGCTTCAGTTGCATTCAGTGGTTTCTACTTCACTTAGGTTGCACTGATAATAACAGCTTTAGAAATTAATGCAACTTTCAGTGGCTTCTAAAACCTAATGTCCTAAAAAACTAAACAACAATAGAGGAAAATGGCAAAATAATGCTCGTAAGAGAGAATGACCTCAAAACCATGTGTACACCAGCACACACCAAGTCAGACCACGTGCACACGAGCACACATAAACCAAGACCAAGTGTACAACAGCACACACAAACAAAGACCAAGTGTACAGGCACACACAAACAAAGACCAAGTGTACAACAACACACACAAACAAAGACCAAGTGTACAAC
>JACJUY010001578.1:0-15178 GCA_014220935.1 Platorchestia sp. MABIK
TCATGTTCTTGAAATGCGAAAAGAATAATTTACCTGGAATGTAAAATCAAAAATTCAAACAAAAGCTCATAATATGTTGATAAAACTAGCTGGTGTAGAGAAGCGAACTCCCGTGAATGATCCTTTTTTTTCCTCGGTGAAAGTATTTTTGTAATTTAAACGGTGCTATAAACTAACCTCTACATACAGTATACTACTTCCTTAAGCGCCATACCATTCATCAATATTAGACTAGGAGATTAAATCTAAGATAAGCTGAACTCATTTCTAAACTTCACCGTGAGAGAGGCTAATAATCTCTCAATTTAAACTTCGCCCAACCAAAATAAAATCTACGTAAAATAAGTTGAAATCATTTCTGACGAGTTAGCCATACATCACGCAGCACCAACACCGCGTGTGTCGACTGTGCCACAGTTTTAGACCAGCCCAACATCACGTACGGGATGCGAACTCTGCGCGGTACGTTAAACATGTCAGTAATTTACGCTTGTGTCATTGATACAAAAGCTGCAAGACAGATTTAAGGCCTTGTTAGGCAGGTATTTTTGCTCCGACATAAGCGAAGATCTTCGTTTTTAAACCAAGGTTATGAAGCATTTTTAGATTTGTAGCAGAGGGTTTTAGGAGAGATTAGACAGAAGTTTTGAAATTTTTGTAATGTTATTTTTTCGCTATTTCTGGTTTCTTTAAAACAGAGCGAATATTTCTTATTTAAAACTGAGGAGCAAACAATTAAGGGCGCTTTCGATGTGATCATTTTTACAGCAGGTTGCAATAAGGGTGAGAGATAAAGAAAAATAAATAATTCAAGAATATCCTTTGTGATAAAATTAACGTTTCGGCGTAAAAGCCGTTTTTCGCATCTAAAAATATCATGGCAAATTAGGAGTAATTGAAAATAGGAATATTTTTGGCACATGATAACAAGATTTCTGAAAATTAAGTCGGCCTCCTTTTTTTAAATAGAAAAGGTTTTCTTTTGCAACAGATCATATTCTTTCGGCTCAGTGCCATCATTCTTACAAGCTTCTATTACCGTCTTCTTCAATTTTAATTTCACTTCATAAACTCTTTTCAATCTTGCTTCTTTGCGCAGGGTGAGGGGCCACACTTTGTTTGAACCTTGGTCCCTTTTACTGCAATTCAATCCTAAATTGTGGCTTTCTCCTACCAGAGCTAGAGACATATTAGTTGTGCTCTGAACGGCTTAAACTTACTGATGATTCATTGTAAGCTGACGCATAATATTTGGTATTTGTTGCCATAAATTTTTTCTGTTGCTCTATGTGTTTCAAATCGGCTGTGAAAAACAAATTAATCAAAGAGACTTCTGTAGCACTTTGCCAATGTCCTTCAGTATTTAATTTAGTATATGTATTTAATTTAGTATATGTATTTAATTTAGTACTTGCTAAGTATTTAATTTTGTATATGCTAATCCCAATTTGCGAGAGATCTTATGGCTTTCCCTTTGATCAAGAGTGATAGCTTTTCATGGTGAGTCCTTTCATTTCTGAATACTGGAATGCTTCACACCAGTTTACTTCAATTTCATTTCATTATTTGGAAACTCGTAATAAGAATAAAATTGGTTTCCACATTAAAGGAGTGGGTTATATTGTTATAGAGCTAACCATTACTTTGTCGCAAGGAGCGTGAGTGTGCGGGTCTAACACCGCGTTTATAAATCGACAAAAATCACAAGAAAAAGAACTTGAAATTAAACAGTATTGTGTACTCAAAACTCTCCTAAAAATCCCGAACACAAAATGAACTACAACATTAGGACACCAAAATACGAACTCCGTTGCGTCAATAACTTCACGACTCGATTTTTCTTAGTTTATGATGGCATAAACTCAGTTCACAGGAGTTACCAGAATATTTTGGCGCAAAGCTCCTGGCAGCAATGCTGTGCAGGCGTACCCAAATATCTTATCCAGTTTTCCGTCATAAAATTCCACGGCAGAAAACTCGTATGAAAGTACGGGAGTTCGTAAATTAAAGGTGGTAAATGCAATCACCGTGCGCTTTGTGAAATGTCGCTCTACCGCGGACCCTTAAATATGCCTCGAGGAAATAATTCTGCGGAGTGAAATTCGAACGAAAGTACGGAGTTTATTAATCATAGGTGGTAAATGCAATCACCTCGCGCTTTGTAAAATTTCGTTCTATATACCAGGGACGTTTGAATATACCTCGAGGAAAGAATCTGCTAAATGCACTCAGCGGCAAGGCCACTTTTTCTCAATGTCCTCTTCATTCTGCGTGAAATTGAATCGTAGTTTTTTCATAAGGAACTTTAATTGGCATGAACATTTAAATCAACGCTACTGATTTATCTGCGTACGCCCTTTCAACGACGTCTAGCAAAATTTCTGCCATAAAACTTCTTCTGCTGACGTGCGTGGTGCACTCGCTGCCTTCACGCGTGCCAAGTTGACATGATTTTGATAAATCCGTTGAAACCAAACAAGATCATTTTAAACATGCAACTGTTTGTAATTTAGCCGCTTGACCATTTTACCATCCCGTAATGTAGTGGGTATGTAATATGAGCATAACTGAGTTGAGTTGATGATTGAAATTTTTAATTAAGCTAAATAATTTTTCGAATAACATTCCTAGCGTTTGAAGAACTGATAGCAACAATTCATCAGCGCAGTGAAGACAAGCTCAATCTAATGAAAAGGATTGCCTGGCGAGAGGTGTTAAATAATGTAGTCCAAAAGCTGTGCGTTATGAGTTTCCTAATCTTCAGTCAGGGCACTGACGTTTAAAAAATTTCCCATAGTGAAAAAGAGCAATTAACGTCTAATAGAAGCCTAAATGAACGGAAACACAAGTACGTGCGATGCAATTACGAGTAAAAAACACTAAGCGTATTTCGGGTCCTGTGTGGTGTCACGAAAGTGATGCACGAGTTGTTTTCACATTTTTATAATCTTAATCCGCGTTTGTAACCCTGAATATTCACTTACAAAACTCGCAAAGAAAACTGAGCACAATGTGACTCGAGACAAGTGAAGCTTGGAATGAAGCTGGCAGATGAAGCCGTGAAGTGAGGCACGTCCTTGAACAGGTGATCGAAGCAGCGGCCAGGTGCTCTGCGGCCTCAGCAACTCAGACCCAACCACGCGTAAAAAAATTATTTGTTTCTCATGTGGGGTAGGGAGTAAATAATGAACTGCTACTCTCGCAATTTGTTTGCTCTGAAGGCGGAATTGCCCGGAGTCTCTTAATAAAACAAACTTAGTGCAGGCTTAATTCAACTTCTATCATGCGAGCATTAGCTCTCTTGGGACACAGCACCTGGGCGTCTCGTGCATTAGTGCATTAGGCATAACTTGCATGTTTGTCACTCTCATTTTCTTGGTGACTATAAATCTTGAGATTTTTATTTTTAGAGAAAGTAGAATGTTTCAGTGGTAAAAAATTTAAAAACATTTGCTGAAAGATTGTTCTATTTTGTGAAGTAATTATTAGTTAATTTTTTCGAATTTGATCTAAATATTCGTCAGTTAGGAATAAATTCTTCTTATTAAATAAAATGAATAGAGTAACACGTATGAACATTGCAATAAATTACTTAATGTTCTTCAATAAAAAGTTGTTCTTCAAACTTATTGAAGAGGTTTGCGTAAAATCGTGTGTAACTTGAAATGATAAAATGACAGAGGTACCCTATCAAAAATGGTTGGAATTTAGCAACGAGTCTGCATAGAATAACACGCTCTCAGATCATGTCTGCTAGTCTCAATTTTTATTTCCTTAGATTCAAGTTCTTTTTACGATACAATAACTTTGTATTTGTGGTCCTATGATTAATGTTCTCCATTGCACGCATTGGTTAATGAGAATTTAATTGAAAACACAGAATTGGAATTTCCATAATATTTCCGAGATGGATTGAGTGCCGCAGAACTCGATTTAAAATTGTAAAATTTGACAGCAAAAAACCCGTGTTGTGGAAGCACACGTTGTATTTGGTAATAAGTATACTCAAGCGAGGAAAACTTCGAGACAGTTTCTCAAGTTGAAAGGGATATTGAAGTCAGGATTTTGTGTGTGTTAAAAGTGGCTTTCAGACCAAACTGTGGGAGTCGACCGATGCTTTTTATGTGCAAAAGTCCTTTAACTCTATTGCCTGTAATTACTTGTATCAGAGACGCGCGCATGTTATCTGTTGAAACATAAGCCACGTTATTCTTAAGTCAACTTATTGAAATTTTTGTCACAAACATTTAAGTTAAACAACACGGGTGGACAAATTCGGGGCGGGCATAGGTTACAGCGAATTTACTGTCTTCTTCCGATCTTAAGCATGTCATGCATTCTTGCTACTGGTAGACCGTTAAATACTTTTCTGAAACTTTCAATTAGAAAAAAATGAGCTCATCCTATCCGATCTTAAGTGAATTTTACTTTATCGTTTAATTGCGTGTACTTTTATTCCTCGTGCGTTTGTTCTGTAACTTATTCCCTCCCTACGACACACATCAGTAACGGTTGTTCTTCTACTGGCGTTGCATCAATGATTGTAGACCCAGCACTAAATACTTGCTGTACCGCAATACTAATTTAGATTACATTAATCCCATGCAAAAAATCCCTATTGGAATGCCAGCATGGTGCCAGTGACAGCATGCGAGTGACAGTGTCTCAAGAGGTGGATTGATAATCGAACTTGAGCATAGGTCCTGTTCTCACGCATCAAAGTACGTTTCATTTGTCTTAAAACTAAATAAAATTCGTTCAATGATCAAAGCCAGTTGAAACCCTTGGAAATCGTTGCCGCAATGAGAACTTGGCTCGCCGGCAGTATTTTCAATCACGAAACTTTCATCCACAAAGCAAAGCCGGACGGACACGCTCATATCTTCAAAGGACTACTAGCCTGAAAGTTTTCAAACCCTTCATTACTTACAGAAAGACCTTCAAACCTTCACCACAGCCGAGAGATCACCTGAACTTCACCTGGAGAAGGCGAGTTCACCTAAGGAACACTGCGGTGCACCTCACGCAGCTGCGCCAGCAAAACTGGCGACTCGAAGTGGGCGGTGCCGGCGGGGAACAGTCACGGACCCGCAAAGAAACAGTAGCGTGTAGGGTGGGCAGGGATTAATTCTGGTGGGCTAGTGAGCCGCCCGCTCGGTGGGCCAAGCGTTTGCAACAGTGTTGGTGTTTTAATGTCGTTAGGTTGGCCATCCTGCACTAAGGACAGGTGTATGAAAGCCATCAGGGATGTTAGGCTGTCTAGTAATTTTGATTTGAGGCTCGCACAATGAGCGTTATTAGCTAGTATTTTAAGTATGCTGAAATGATATATGTATGTAAGCCCAAAATAACGTGGCACGGTAGAATAGATTGTAAGTGACTGTACGAGGGTGGCGAGCTATATTTCAGGAACACAATGGAAATAACGTTCATTATTGATTTTAGCTGAGAAACCAAACCGTCAGCGTGAGGTATAAGTATAGTGAAGTGCATTTTGGTAATATTGGAGACTAGATAGTCCGCTTTAGCCGGAAACAACGTTCAGCATTGACTATAACAGAGAAACTAAACCGTTTTCGTGAGAGTATATATAGTGAAGTGCATTTTGGTTATATTGGAAACTATGTAGATAGCTTATTTTTGCCCCTGATGAGTACCCTTGTGTCTGGTACATATTCAAAAAGAAGAGAAGCGATGCCGCTGATGTTGTGTGCCTGTTGCAGCAGGCGAGGGACGCTCGAAAAAGGTTGAGGGCCGGGCGAGGGTGGGGAGATGAAGGCATGTGAGTTGGCGCATCGTCATGTGGGTCGCATCATATCGCGTGAGGTGAATATATGCTCTCGAATTAAACAACAAACGCGGGCAAATTTTAGGGTTAGTAGCGCATCAAGAGGACCTACTTAGCAATGATGCTGAAAAAATTCCTGGTGGTCATCACACTTCTGAAGGACGACTGAGTAAGAGGTAGAAAGTTTGTGTAGGCAACGGCGTGAGGTAACGAGAAAGGATAATCATGGAAAACTGAAACTGTGATCATTCAAAACTGAGCCTGGAAGGTACACGACAGTTTAACTTCCTAAACCAACTCAATTACACGGAACTGAGGACCGACCATCGCTTTGATAAATATTTTACGATCCAAGAATCAAGCAACTTTGAAATTTATGCAAGCCATGAACAGAATACGGCATGCGTTTTACAAGTGGTTAAACTAGCAGAGAAGACACACGCTATTAACAAACTGAATAGATCACTTACACTGAGTGTTATTTATGCACAAAATCTCAAATTTACCCAATTTTTGAGCGCACAGAAATTAAATGTAGTCTAGTACGCCATGATGCGCAAAATGAAACCCAAACGGGTGGGTTCTTCTTGAGGTTTTCAACTTTGTTCAATAAGAAGATATTTGCAATGGTTTCAAACACGAGAGAGCCTGAAGCGCTTCCATCGGACTTTGCAAACCGTACTTTTATTGCAGACTGTAAATGTAAACCTTCTTAAATGATGGATAGATCTCACTTTTCATTTTAAGAAAAATCCGCTTTTTAGAACTTAAATGTAGTGAGCAGTCGTGGAAAAACAGTGAGTTAGCATTACCATTTGATGAGTTCCAGTTTTGAAATACTGAACAATTACCGAAAAATTTTAAATTGAAAAAATGCCCGAATACTATGAATATACTCGGCATAGTATACAGTGTACGGGTTAACTCCTAAGACACAGTCTGAAGCTTTGCAGAGCAGCAACAAAAGACTCCGCACAAAATCAGCGTAACTTTAAAAAATTGAAACAGTAATTCGACTCAAGCTGCCTAACTTAGAAATGCACCTCAAGCAGGCTGTGATGGATTCATCGAAGTTTGTGTGAACTATTCATGTAAACTGATAACTACTGCAAATTATGTAAACTGATATAAACTGATAACTTCTGTAAAATGTAGAGCTATCATCAAGCAAATTAAATACAGGATTTATTCTCGGTGAGTTATTTTACTACTGGTATCGTATCGTATAATGCACACAGTGAACAATTGTCTACGTTTCAAATTCAATCAATGGCTAACAGTGAAAGGAATCGAAGCTTTAATGTCTTGAATGATAAATATTAGGAATTTTTTTCTAAAGAAATCTGCTGAACCCAGGAGATGAGGTTGGTGAGTCTCACCCATGAAGCGGGCGGTGATTCACCACCAGCGTGGTGAGTCAGACGGGCTCAGGGTGCCAAAACGAGCGAGCAAAGCGAAATTAGGCTCAAAAGTGCAGCAACTCAACAGCCAGTCAACGAGAAGCAAAGTCCTCTTGAGGCCAATTTTGACGAAATGGACCAATGTGAAAATGAGGTGAATTTCTTATAAACGTGAATATTTAACCACCATCATTGTCATCATCATTTAAAAATTCTAAAACTCGCCCAGAATTTCCAAGCCTTGTTTTCCAAGCTTTCTGCTTGTTAAAATGGTCATTTTCAATAGGAAAGTTTAGAAAACAGCTGGCAATATCGCAAGTTATCATGCATGTTTGCAAAGCATTAGAATGAATTGAAATATGCTTCTTCTGAATGAAGAAGTGAATAAGAATAACTTAAGCGATTTTTAATACCTTTGACCCGTCTAGAAGTTTCTCTTATTTTGATATTTGCTAAAATTTTCCACATTCTAACTTTGTCTGTCTGATGTAGCTTAAGTATTTTGCATGTTATCCTTGTGACTAAAAAATTTTCTGTGTATTTTCAACGAAGACGATGTTTGTACATCGAAACGTCGCTTTGCATAGACTACTGAGATATTTAATTTTTATCAGCTGACAGCGTTTTAATGAAAAATTTTTGAGTGACTTACTTCTCACTATAACGCATAATGAACTTGAACTAATGCGTGAAGTTGGAAAGTTGAAAAAAAAAATGTTTGATGGAGTTGAACTTATGGTTTCTTTACGGTTGTCTACCATACTAAAGTAAGGATTCGGTGGTCGAGGTCTATGACAATGACGGCATTTAAACAATTCATTTACCTCAAGCAATACAGAAGTAAATAGTTGGTAAGTTTACGCCTAAATTTTTTATTTACCACAACCGATACAGAAGTAGATAGTTGGTAAGTTTACGCCTAAATTTTTTATTTACCACAACCGATACAGAAGTAGATAGTTGGTAAGTCTATGCCTAAACAATTTATTTACCACAAGCGATATAGAAGTAGATAGTTGGTAAGTCTATGCCTAAACAATTTATTTACCTCAAGCAATACAGAAGTAGATAGTTGGTAAGTCTACGCCTAAATTATTTATTTACCACAACCGATACAGAAGTAGATAGTTGGTAAGTCTATGCCTAAACAATTTATTTACCACAAGCGATACAGCAGAAGATAGTTTCTTACGTCTAGGACTACGGTCAAGTTTGAGTATAGCTACCTGTGGGTCCAAATAAGTTCAGTGACTTCCAGGACATCCTTCGTGTTTGAGGCGCTATGGTTAAGCTCAGGAGGAAGAGATGCGCAGCGTAACGGCTCAGGGTTAATTTTGAGGTGCACGAGCAGAATGTTGTTGGCATCGGCATGCCGGGAATGTCGGTCTAACTTAGTCGCATGACGCATTCCCTGGGCCTGCAGCACTGCGACGTGAGCCGCCGGTGGCCACGCAGGGGATTTTCATAATGCTGCTGACCGGCCAGTATTTACAAACTTAAATATCACAAATATTTAATTAAAACAAGATGAAGCCACCATCCTGCTAATGTTTACTATTTCCAACATTGCTTACTACAATTGACCATAAATTTGAGTTGAATATTAAACTTCAGTTTTACCTGCCGCAGTCAAAGTGCTAGAGCACTCCAGAAGAGAGGCAGTGTGGGGCACAGCTTGCTGCAGGCGGTACATAGTCTTAAAACAATTTTTAAATAATATAAACAATTCATTTGCCACAAGCGACACAGCAGTAGATTATTTCTCAAGTCTACCCCGAACGATACAGTGTATAGTTGAGTCTTTCTTAAGTCTAGTACAACGGACACATTTGAGTATAGCTACTATTGTACGTTAGAGATACTATTGTGAGTTAAATTTTAAGTTCGTCCATGATCTTTATTCATTAGTCTGATATAATAACAAAATTGTATTCTATTTTTAGAGTATTAAGTTCTAGGAGGCCTTTTCCGTATCCCATGCCCTCACACACAACGAGCAGCAATACCCCTACACTACTCACGCTCGTGGAGAACAAAACGCTGCATTACTGGGTTTCCTTGGGAGCATTTCAATCTTAAATCTAAAGTCACCACGCCAAGGTAACTTTTCTTGCCAAGACTCGAGTGCAGCTGCGCCGAGTTTGTCGAATTAATGTCTCATAAACTCCGACTCTGCATCAGCTCGCTGCCTCAGAATTGACGTTCATCGCTGACAAATGAATCGATGACGCGCAGCTTCCATCATTATTATGATGATGAAATCTTTCATCTCCTACGAGGCGTTTCTATTATTTTTATTATTATTATTATTATTATGACGAAGAAATCTTTCATCTCCTACGAGATACTTATTCACAAATTACGAAGTATCATGGGTTGGAATGCGCCAAAGAATTGGTGGCGTATCTCACAATCGGTGGCGAAAGTCAGCATTGGGTTATGTTCATGTTGGAGATCTGAACACAAGTAAGCCAATAAATTCATTTAAAACCTTGGTGTAGGAAGCATGATGTAATTGACTGAAAATCATTATCATGTATCTTTACGTTAGTTAAATATGACAGTATGCTCTTTTTCTTGAGGTTTGTCAATTGCGACTTTAGAGACGAAATTGGCTATTGATGGTAGAAAGCCCTCAATGGCTGGCCTCTGCTGAACATTGCGTGGAACGTCATGTCTGTGACGTGTAATAAGGATTTAAATTTTGAGAGAAATTCGATGTAGGGCAAAGCTATAGAATATTAATTTTAATTTTGACTGAAATGATTCAGAGGAGGGCAAAGCTGTTGGCTAGCAGCTTTAGGACCACCTGAAAAAAATGCCTCCTAAATGTATATTTAAATGTCAAATGTCTAATGTAAATGTCCAATGGAAACGTCCAAATTACTCACTCCGAATAAGAAAACAGTATAAATTTTGTTTTCCTTTCACATTGCTTGAATGCCTGACGATAGATCTCTGGTTTTTGTATTGATCGCCAGCGCTGCTCAGTTATAAGTCTGTTAGTGTAAAATAGTGAGTTAAACGAGAAAATTGAAAAAAATGACAGAACAAAGAACCGCACAATCGAATTAAACGTAAGCATAATACAGTTAAATCTTCGTAAAGTTGAGCTCATATCTAAACTTCACCTTGAGAGTGGCTTCTGAAAGTAAACGTCAACAAACCTCAATAATTTCTATGATCAGTTGAACTCATTTCAAAACTTCACCCCAATAATCTCTCAAAAGTAACGTCAGCAAACCTCAGTTAAGTCTAAGATAAGTTGAGCTCATTTCTAAACTTCACCATAAGAGCGGCAAACAATCTCCCATAACTAGAAGAGAAGACAAGTTCCGAAGAGATCATCGTGGGAAAGTGGGCAAAAAAGTGCGGTTTTGAGGGTGCCGCATCTTTGGCTCACGTACCAGGAAACGATCCCTGCTCTGGTCGACACCATGACGAGCCTGGTTTATTATTGCTTGGTGGGCCCTAATTTTTCTAGCTTTTAGGAGCTATTTGTTTGTATTATTTACCTTCTCGGTCATTTTTTACTCAACCTTGAGGTTCATGATGTGGGTTTCTTGAGTGTTGATTCTTTGGTAATGAAAATTGTCACCTTTATATGGCAGTGTCAGTCTTAGCTCGTTGTAAATCCTACTCCTGAAAGTAGCATTGTGATTTTAATAAATTGTTACACAGAATGATGCGCCCAAAATTGCTCAATAAAATTAAATTTGGGTATAATGCATTTAACTTGGCTTTAATGCATGACCTCCACACGAGCCAAAAATAATTAATCGTACGAAGAAAAATTCATGGTTCGTGGCAAAAGGAATTGTGATTTCTTTGCGAATAGTTCGCATGCCTGAACACAACAAAAGTTTCTAATGGCAAGTTACTGGTTCCAAAATTGTGTCGGAATGACAGTGCACCCTGAAATTTATTTCTGCATGAGAGAGCAGTCATTGTAGAAAGTAATGTGTTTACATGTGGAAAAAGGGCTTCTCAGCGCTGTCGCCAGAGAAACTTTCCTTCAAACAAAAACTCTTCAAGATGTCTCACCACCCACGGACTAATCTGTTACTTTCTTTTGCTGGATGTCTTTAGAACAATGCAATCATTTGAGGTGGCTTTGAGGAACCCTGAATAGCGTTCGAACAAATGTAACTCCTATACGGCGTTGGTCTTGTTATGTGGAGTACTCTATCTTAGAGACAAAATTGTTCCCACGCAGAAATGCTCCAATTGTGCGAAGCAATATTGTGCGTTGAACTAATTCGTTTCACGGTAATACAATCATAATTACAGAAGAAACCTAAGAAAATGCTATGTTCTAAATACAGGGTGGCGCACAAGTCACTTTACCATTTAAAAATTAAATATATTTTTTTCAACTTTCTTTTCAGAATTATATATGTGCATCGTTATAAATTTGAATATGAATAAATTCACAACGAAGCAAGAGCAAAGATAATTTTATTTCATTTTGAAAATGAACGCTCAATTATCGCAATGCAGTGTAGAGATATGGTTGTGAATTTTGTTCGTTCGTAAGAGAAAAGGTGCACGTAAATAAGCTTCGAACTATCCAACATCTTAAAGCAAACATACAGGAGTAAATTCATGCCATACAGCCTCAGACGCGAGGAACTGTCACGGAAGATGCCCATCAAAGAGCTCGTGTCTGCAAAGCTGAAAATGGAGCCCCATTCAAGTGACATCATTTGTCATACACAAATCAAAAAAAAAAATCCAACTTTTAAACTACATAGGAAAAAAGAATTAATAAAGTACACTCATTTACAAAAAAAAACATTTTTTATTTTAAAATGGTAAAGTGACTTATGCTCCACCCTGATGGAACAAAAAAAAAACCGATGTACGGTGAATACCATCATTTAAAATTGTCTCTCTCGCAGAGGCGCAAGAAAAGATCTTGCAAATGCTTTCGCAATGCAGAGTTCATTACTCAGAGAACAATTTGGGAGGGAGATGTCTGTGAGAGGAACGCTTTAGAAATTGTCAGCACGCGTCTCGCGCCTCATTTGTCTGTGTCGAACACATCTCGCCCACGCTTGTATTTACAGTTATTGCTGGGGCAGTTCGCGGCGTGTCACACTTCACTTTCTCTTGTTTAACTTCAAAGCAACAAAACATTGAGAACGTTCGATATACATACATTTGAATGCTGCTTTAATCAGCTAGATGCTTTGTTTTCTAATACAGACTTGACTTTCTCTTGTTTAACTTCAAAGCATCGAAACACTGAGAGCGATCGATCGACATACATATGAATGTGGATTTAATCAGCTAAAAGCTTTGTTTTCTAATACGATACTCGTCCACTCGAAACATTGAGAACGTTCGGCATACATTTGAATGTGACTCTAACGAGCTAAAAGCTTCGTTTTCTAACACATACCTACATCGACAGTCGCCCACTCGAGATCTAAAAAATATTTATTCTATTATCTCCAATTTTATTAGGACAACAGCTTCAAAATACTGCAGGTGGATGCTCTCGACCTCGTATCTTTGACTGCAGCGAAAAAATATTATCGAGAAGACGAGAGAACCTCAACGACGCATTTCTGTACCCGCCTTAGTGATGCATTTTTACATGTCAAAGTGCACTGTCAAGTTTTTCGAACAATGACAGTAACGTGGCTGGGTTAGTTTCACCTCACATGCAAGGGTGCTAGACTTAAGATACAATCTATCGCTGTACCACTTGTGGTAAATAAATTGTTAATTGTTACATTGCTAAGGGTGGCCGAACATAAGGCAACTGTTGGGACACAAACACACGTGTTTAAATCCATTATTAGCCTTTCGCCGAGGGCTTTCACTGGTTTATCCCTGCCCTGTCATATTACGGTCACTGAACGTTCCACTCAATAGAAAAGACAAGCTACATCAGGACTGAGTGGGGGTGTGTCTGATAAAATTACGGGAGATGTAATTTTGTTTTTTCCCTGGTATTCAACTGACACATCAATAATTTACGGAACATCAAACGTGAACTTCATTATTTTGGGCCCACAATCTATTCAACATAGCACTACAATTAAAATAAAATGGTGAATTATGTTCTGAGAATTTTAAATGTCTTTATTTCATTTTCAGTCATTAAAACTTGATTTCGTCGAGCTGAGTGACAGTTTATGGCGATAACTTCGATTGGTTTCATTTCAGGTTAGTTCAATATTTTGACCTGAGTGGCTATTTTATTTTGCACGTGGTTGCTGCATGCATTCTGGGGGTCTTTTGACTTCATGCTTCGACAAATCAAAAGACAAAAGCTCAATGAACGGCTGCATATCGTCACATTGGGGAAACGAATGTATTGCTCATGCGCGAAGACAGATGATTGTAAATGATATTGTTACTTTTCTCGTTTCCTTTAATTCTGGTGTGTGTGATTCTGATAGCCTCTTTCGGTAACATAATTAGCCCCCTACAGGCCAATTACACATTGACTTGATTAGTTCATGAGAATACATCGTGTGGTTTGTCTACATAATAGTAAACTTTGTTTGCTTTGCCTATTCGTACATCTCGTGTGGTTTGTTTATTTTAACACCTTGTGTGGTTTGTTTATTCGTACACCTCGCATGGTTTGTTTATCAATCAAGGACCTTTATATTAAGAAACTTTCAAATTCAATGTCATGTAATACATTTCATGTATTTACTTTTTTCAGAAATAAGCGGTTTTTATTTTTCTTCTTCTTTTCAGTGCGTGATTGGCGTCTGACAGCACGGAACTGGGGTAGGAACCCAAGAATGAAACCCTTGACTCGCTTCTATCTCCATTTCTCTATTTTCTTCTGTCTCCATTTCTCTATTTTCTTCTTTCTCCATTTCTCTATTTCCTTCTATCTCCATTTTCTGTTCCTTTTCGTGTCTGATGTGTGCTAAATATATGTTTGACTAAATACCTGATGCTTCTCTTTTGTGTCTGATGTGTGTTAAATATATGTTTGACAACACACCTGATGCTTCTCTTTTGTGTCTGATGTGTGTTAAATATATGTTTGACTAAATACCTGATGCTTTGCGCATCCCAAGCCATTATTCAGGAGTATGTTTGGCATGTGACACATACCGCTTCATTGTTGGGGCGCATGCCGACAGCCTGACACTCTTTGATGTTGACGTGTGTCCTGAGTGTGAGACTTGAGGTGTCATCACCGGCAGGTCATCGCTCATCTCCTCACCGCCTTTATTGAGATCCTACCCACAACCCACTAACTTAACATAGCCTCAGAAGTCACAGCAAAAATGATGCTGCGAGTTAACACTTTAGGTGGTCAGGTAATCACTGATGGGATTTTCCTAATGCTGCCGACCGACCAGCAGTCACGAAATCAATTTCCATAAATACTTAATGGAAACTAAATGAAGGCGCTATCTGGTTAACGTTCGTTATTTTCAAAATTGATCTCTAAAATCAACTCTACTTTGAGTTGAATAATAATGAACTTCCGTTTGATTAACTCGCCGCACTTACGTGTTAAAAACATACGCGCGCGTAAGCCTGCGGAAAATTTTTCGTTTGAGATCGCTCGTCCTGGAACGAAGTGACATTCGTCTCGACGCACGTCGGTAGGCAGGGGAACGGAAGACAGGGCGCGTGATATCAAGTCCGAAGGTGGAGTTGTTTACAGACGTGAGACGCCGGGCCTGCAATGTTGTGTTTACGCAGTTGTGCCCAGAAGCTGGGCCGTCAAAAGTTAAAAAGGGGAACAGAGATGCAGCATCTATACACAACGTATGTGTTGATCGCTGCTCTTGATTGTGTACGGTGCGAGAATATGTTGTTCCTTGCCTCTTGATCGTGCACGGTGCGAGAATATGTTGTTCCTTGCCTCTTGATCGTGCACGATGCAGGAATCTGTTGTTCCTTGCCTCTTGATCGTGCACGATGCAAGAATATGTTGTTCCTTGCCTCTTGATCGTACACGATGCAGGAATCTGTTGCTCCTTGCCTCTTGATCGTGCACGAT
>JACJUY010001578.1:22284-47900 GCA_014220935.1 Platorchestia sp. MABIK
CGAAATGAGAAATTTTGTAAGAAACTTTTTAGGAACGTCTCTATCAAATAAACTGCTGAGAAATGGCGATTTTTAGTGATCATGAATTTCGTTGGAATTTTATGAGATGATTATCAAACAACAGCATGGAACTGCAAAGTCCCATTTCTGTTCAATGGAAACTACTTAGGATATTATGGGATTCATTAAACAACTTAAACATGAGTTTTTTTAAATATTCGATTTAAATATGGTATCGATTTTCAAGACGGTCGCCAAAGTAATGCAAAAGGGTACGAAGAATACTCGTTCGGCAAAGAAAATTATTTCCCTCTATAATTCTTCTTAAAATAGATCTAGATTACGGTAAATCTTTTTTTATTATGGTATGGTAAAGGATTGGTGAATCCTCAACCAGAGGAGCTGCATCTAAAAACAAATATCTTCCTTAAAACTGACTCAGAAGCAAATGTTCCTCATCATTTCACAAAACATACTATATAAGGACACATACCATATATTTCAGAAGCACTTCATCCTTTTTCGCTCGCGAATCTTTTGATGAGTGAACTCAGAACCATAATTCATGAAATTTCATCATATATCAGATCAAGTTCTTCCCAATTTTTTGATGTAATTTAAAGCCTGACGATGAGCATAGAAAATTAATAGTCCACAATTGGCATGCCGCGTGACGATATCGCTCAACCGCGCGAGAATTCGTGTCAAGTGTTGCCAGATTCGCGCGCATATACCGTGCAGAGTTGTGGGCCGTGTAAGCACTCAAGGTCGGACGACCAAAGCAAGTTTTTAAACAATTTATTTACCACAAGAGATACAGAAACAGTTTGTGTCTTAAGTCTAGTACTATCGGCACATTTGAGTCTTCTTTTGGAATAGAACCGAACGTCGGTACTTTTCTGGCAGCTCCAACGATCTACACAGGACCAAATGAGTATGCATCTGGTTGTCGAGTCCATTTAATGCGAGTATCATTTTCATTCGTATTTGATATAACTACAGTCCGAATTCACCACTGGAAGATTGAATAGCGGAAAATGTCAGGTTAGCTACTTCCATTATTTCACATAAATTAATTTTATTGCATCGTATTCGATCTTTATGATTAGATTTTGCCAATGATTCTGCTTGGAGGAAAAGAGAAACGAACAATTTAGAAACATACACAAATTAGAAACATATGAACGGACAAATTTTACCGCAGCAAAAATCTTGACATTATCTACATCGCCTGAAACTGAACAGCTGCTCTAGAGGACCCTAACTTCTGATGTGAATTTACTGTCAGGAGACTTGAAAAAGACATTTTTATTGTTTCCTTGCAGCTATTCTTGCTTCATGTTTTGCATGAGTTATCCGCAATAATGAAGAATAATTTTATGCGTGTGCATATATATGCGTGAACTCTTTTTCAATTCTTTCCTGCTCGTTCATATCTAACACGTTCTTTTCTACCAAAAAATGTTGAATACAATTCTGTCATCAGTCATTTGACAGAAATAATTTTCAAAAACTTTAAAATTTTCGGAAACGATACAGGGCAGATATAAAAGAATAATTCAATTACGCGCTGCAAACTTAAAAAAAAACCTTCAACACAAAATCAAGATGTGTAATTTTTTATTCGAAACTGCAGAAATAAAATCTTGACTTACTCCCTGCAAAAGAACATTTGCGTGTGGAACTTCATTGTCAATCTGTATGCGTTGAAATGGTATTGCTATCTGAATATTTTTTTTTTCTTTTTTTGTGCTTAGCATTTTGTTGTGTTTCAACTCGCCCGAAATTCACACCATAAGAAATAGAAAACATTACACATGAAACACGTTGATACATGAGCTCATCCTTTCGGGGAACAATAATTATTGCAGATGGTCTCTGGAAATAAACGTCATTCTCCTTTCCTCAATCATTTTTATTCATATGTAAAGAAGGCCTTCACAAGCACAGCGGATAATTGTTTTTTTTTAAATTGGTAGTTTGAAAACATAGCTTTTCGTTGACCTAGATATGCAATTCCTTTCTCGAGGGTAACGTATAAGCGCATTTCTAAATTTCAATTTTCCTTAGAACATCAAAGTTACTTGCGGTGATTGATTTCGAGTCCTGTCACATCAACGCTTTAAAATCAATCAAAGAAACAGAAAATAACAATTACTTCCCGAGTGACACAATTACAACGATCAATCCTGCACCAATACATGACACCAGCGCATTGAAGGTATCGGAAATAATTATTTCCCACCGTGATATCATCAGAAACATTGTATTCCTAGCATTCCTTGCCTCCCTTGGGTAGTCAATTCAGAGGACTTAAGTAATCGATACTCAAGTCAGAGTTCTCAAGTCCAAATTAATTAAGTACTCGAATACTCAAGTCAGAGTATTCAAGCACTCAAATCAGAGTACTCAAGTTCAAATGTTTTTAAAGCTCGCAAGGTTAATGTGTCAAGCGGTTATCTTCTTTCATTAATCCCACACGATCAATGAACAGCTCTCTGTATCACTGCTACACAGAACACGTCACGACGACTTGCGTTGACACGCTTACGTCATCATGTACAATTAATCCAGTGCAGAGTGAAAAGGATAACTGACGCACGTGGTTCTGGTGCGTGAGATCTTGCTGTCCTGAACATACGCAAGCACATTGTGTGTGTGATAGCATGTATTAGTGTAGATTTCTCGCTAATTCATAGCTCCCGTCCCATACTCTGAGGTTTAATTCCTTGAGCTGAAGTTGCTCTGATGACTCAAATTGAACATTGCTATCTTAAGAAGATAATGAATTTACGTCTGAATGCGACGTGTACTGCCAGGATAGCATGGCCATGTTAACATATGAAGTAACTCTTACTATATGAATAAGGGAAACGATAACAGTAACATTATTCAAATAATTTCTAACTCTACTCGACACCTTGAATTACAATCCCAATTACTATATTCAGGTTGCCCATTGAACATGCTTTCCTAATATTAAAATCAAAATGACAGTTTAAAAATCAAATTCAACCTTTTTCCCTCCCGCCTCCTAAAATATTTAGCCTCATATTCTGTGATATTCTGACTTGTAAAATACTTTAATAACACAAGAAGGTTATACATTACGTCAATTTTCTTTGACCCTGAAAATACATGAGATAGAAAATTTTTCGACCAACGTTCGAGGGCGATGCTACCTAACGTTAAAAAGGCCAGTGATCGTAGGTGTTGTTGTATAGAGAAGTACATGCACACCCGTAACCTACATACATCAATAAACATCGCAATTTTCAGTATCGCAAAAGCCCATGTTAGATACACAAGTTGAGCGCACCCAACCTAAACTCACAAGTTTGAGAGTAGGACAAGTTTTTCTTGAAAGCGCTTCTACAAACCTGTGCCAAGACCGTTAAAAAAGTACATCCCACACACAGCCCCCCAAAAAACGCTATTTTGTCTCAGTAATCAGAGCGATCAACTTCCTCATGAGCTGATGCGGGCAACTGCAGCAATCTCCACTATCTTTGGACCTCTGCGTGACGTCACGCCATGCTGACGGCAGCCGCAGGTCGAACACCACGGTAGAAGAAACAAGGTAGGGTCAAACCAGTCTTTTTTTCATTGACCGAGTGGCAATGCTGACGTCGTGCCAACGAACCAATAGCAGCGCTCATATTGCATCTGGCAACACTGCTGGCCCCAAACCTGGCACCACTATTGGCCTAACGATGTGTCACAATGGTGACGTCATCAAGTTCGTTTTAAATGAAACCGTTCTATTAACTATCCAGACGAGAGGAGGCGTATTTTTCCCTATTGAATGACTTTACCTTGTTTCCTTTACCGTGGAGAAAATTAATTTATTCATAGTGGTGATGGGCAGTAATCTAGCGGGTCAGCTGTGCGAGATAGAAAGTTCCAGTTGTTCGAGAACACCTGTTCTGCAACACCTACTCTCAATTTTAGTAATGATCTCATGAAATTTAAAAAGTATGGGCCAAAGCAGGAGATGAATTCTTTAATGAAAACTATGTGTATTTATACAAAATTTTGTATCTCAATTTTCGTTTTCAAATCTGTCCTAAATGAACACAAGAAAGTGAGAAATGTTTATAAATTCATTTTGTATGCCTTCAAACCTTTGAACCAATCCTGGACTTCAGCATTTTAGAAGAAGAACGATAGTCCTCTATTTTGGAAGTATACATCATTGGAATATCAATGAATGAAGAAAAAATAACTGAAGCTAATGCTGAAATTCATGTACTTCCTCAGTGTTCTCTCTGTGTTTCTCGATACTTCTCCACATCTCGTAAAGCTATACATCCTGAAGGTCTAAACGTTCCTTCCCATGAGAAATATCCCATTTTGACTACTTCGCTTCTCAAGCTTTCTTCTCGTTTGCTTCTCATTATCAGGCGCTACTAAAAGCAAAATCTATAGAATTTAGTCAAATAATTTTATAAGTATTAATTATCTGATTTAAACGACTGCAAAATTGAGTAAGCAGAATTTCAGCAGTATCGGTAGTCGAACGATAACGTTTACTCTACGGGTCATGCCTTTCCGTTTGTTGGTATTTGTCGTCTCGTCCGAGAAAAATATCTCATTTCAAATATTTCTTCCCAAAAGAGAAACAAATTCACCAACCTACAATCAAAACATTTGCCTTGGATTGCACAATGCTCGGTTTTGGTTGGCTTCCTGCATGGTGCCTGACGTTTTGAATTAATGTTATTTTCCTAAATACACACATAGTTAAGCGCTCCCTGTAACGCATAGAGATTGCAGCGCATACACGTATTGAACAAAGAAAATGCAAGTGGGAAAATATCAGAGCGTTCCGGCGTCTGAATGAAGGTGCCAGATACTGAAAGTGGCGGCCTGATTTCCTGCTTCAAAAGTCATGTTCATGCCAAGGTCGGTGCCATGGACAGACTTGTGCCATTGATTTCCGCGTATCATCATATCGCTGAGTCGTGAGCTAGAGCACAGTAGCTTGGTCAGTAGTGCACAGCCTTCTACCGTTACCTAAATGCTATATTAATGTCACGTACTAGTTACTTTACGAATTAGGGGTGATTTTGCGGCGAATTAGAGGTGTTTTCATTCGCCACAATCACGTACATTGTTATATGTATAAAATGCAATGCAAATTATACCCTACACAACAGACGAAAATACAGACATTGCAGGCCAAACTAATCACAAGGCTTCTGTGACAACTTATCTGGAGGGGAACGAATTCTAAAGAGAAGCATGAACAAGAATTGAGTACACTTGTACTTTTAACTTAAAATTAAGCATTCAAGGCAGATTTGACCAGTTCTATTTACGAGCTTGGGTGAATATCAAAATCCATTCGACTATTTGTCAATAGCATAGCAATTAGTTTAAAGCTCTGTTTCCATATCAAGGATTATTTTCACAAAAGAGAGAGAAGGGATCATTTACTTTGGACAAAGAAAAACCGAACAGTCCGTTCTCTAAGCATGCTAAAACTAAATTTTCTGCTTCCAAACTCTGGAATAAATTTATCACAAATGACTTTACAGAAAATTGTTGTTTGACCTGGGGTGTTCTCACCTGTCTGAAACACGTATTCAATTCTTGTTAAGAATTCAATTCCTCTCGGCCCCGTAGACTGAGCCAAAGCTTTTTCTCAGCTATGTTGTACGACACGTTGTGAGGTTGTGTGATAGTAACGTCAGCTAAACCAAAATTTAAATAGTTGGCCTTTTTTTGAGAAAAATTTTTACGTGAAAACTTTAAGGAATAAAAATTTGAATAAGAAGTGAACTCTGCATCTGGCAACCCTGCTGGGATACTCGATTCTATGTGCTCTTTCCAGTCAAATTAGATTTGAACAAAGCTTAAGTTTGAAAGTATCGGCATAAAACTTAACAATCTGCTCACCCTGCGCTATACATCAATAGCTCGGTAGCTAAGAAGCCTCTCTATCGCATTGTAGTATCCTAGTGTCAAAATAATTGGAAAATCATGCGAATGTTTTTTCCACAGAATGTTCAAGTGCTCTTAGGAATAGAGATAATGCTCGCAAGCGATTGTTTCGTTCAATTACTTAAGAAATGAATTGAGCTCGCTTGAGATTTGAGTTTTAACTCTTTATTAAGTGGGCGATGTGAGGGTCTTGTCGTTGACTGTCTTACGCAATCCGACTGAGCTGAATTGCTGGATTGATAGGCTGAGTTATTGGCCGAGCTGAGGGACATTGACTGAGTTATTGGCCGAGCTGAGAGACATTGACTGAGTCATTGGCCGAGCTGAGAGACTGATTGACTGAGTTATTGGCTGAGCTGAGAGACATTGACTGAGTTATTGGCTGAACTTCGAGACCTTGACTGAGTCGTTTTGGTTGAGTCATCGGCTGAGCCGGCGAATAATTGGCGCAATCATTGGCTGAACTTTGCGTGCGATTGACACAATCGCAGCCCAAGCGGCTGTCTCCTTAGGAGACACACGTGAACAAATATTTAAGCGAGAAGATAAGTGCGATAACGTTTCAATTTTAGAGCAATAAATAAAGCTTAGCTAACATTCCTGGTTATCGGCAAAGTCCAAACTTTATCTGAAATGAATCTCACTATGGCCTATAACGAAATATATGTACGAGATACTGAAAGTGGACGTACGTACGTTTACGTACGAGATACTCGTACGCAAACGCCTACTCGCGCTGTGTGCTTCTCAAGAAATGGACATGACATGAAGTGTTCAGTACTTTTAGTAAATGCTGGGAAAAAAATTGTTGTGTCACTTGATTAGTCGTCGCAAAAAAATGTTGCGCCATTAGAATAGTTGTCACAAAAGGCTTCCTTCCATCGTTGCTCCATCATCTGAATGTCAAGTTCAAAAGCAGGCAGAACATGAAAAACAACCAACTGCTTCGTCCCAAATTTGCTGGACCAAAGCTGGCACCGAATAATGCGGATCATCATCAGCGCTTTTCAACATTGGTTTGCATATACCTCAATGAGTTTGTTTCCAGGATACCGAAGCTTCAATTTAGGTCTTTCCTTAACCACACGAGCATAATTTTTTGTTAGCGTAGAACCTAATTTTATACACCTCGCAAAATTTTCAGTCGGAAAACCTAATTTTCTACACCTCGCAGAATTTTCAGTCGAGGTAGTACCTAATTTTCTACATCTTTGTCAACCATTTTTCCCGAAGTGCACGAAATTTTATCAATGTAGTTGCTCGAACCAAAAACGAAACAGAAGGCAATCTTGGGTGACATCCTTAGACATCACACTTCCACCTTGGGTGACATCCTAGACATCATGCTTCCACAAGCACTGTAAGAATGTTTAGTTTGTTCATGTTTCGCTCTCATTCATTTCCTTGTGTTATCGAGCTCTTCAAGTTCGTCTTCTTCTTGCAGCCTCTCGGCTGGGCAAATTACGGCATATATGGGCAGGCTGCCCTTAAAAGAGCCCTGCCTTTTATGGTCGTGAGAGCAGGGGTCGTACAGTGCCTGAACAGGCGTGCCAATGTCATGGTGTACAGGGGTGCCAGTTTGACGTGGCTAACTACATGTCTGACCCTCACATGGCTAATGTCTAGGTATCCGAATTCAACTCATAGCAATAATTTACATGCCTGACGAAGCGGCTACTATTTACATGGATGATGGTCGAACGTACATGACTGAGATATACATATCCGACTACCGCACATGGCTACTGTCCCCAATACACATCTGAGTGTCACACATGGCTATGCTAAATTGTATCTACATGTCTGAGAAACAGCTTAGTATGTAATTAAATTATTAAAGTTGAACTATTTTAAAGCGTCCATTTCCCTCCAACTGGCAAAAAATAAGTATGTATGAGGCAATGAAAATAAAGAAATTCTACAAGTAGAACAAATGTGAAGTTTAGATTAAACGTAAAAGTGTTTTCACAAGATTAAAGAAAACAAACCCAATTATGTTAACAGTAGGTAAGGCACGTTTTAAATTATTTAATGAAACTCTTGCAGTATGACAGGGCGGTTTTCTTCAGCCTACCACCTCATTTTGACATCATGACAAACATTGCGATCTCCTAATTCCGATGGTCTACTTTCGAAAGTAAAGTTGTTCTACAATACACTACCTGAATAGCCAGATTAGCTTTTCAATGGACAATTTCGAGGATGTTAATAAAAATAAACCCTAATATACATGAAAACTCTGTCTAGTGTTTAGTGCAGGGGTTCTCAACCTTGTTGGAGGCACAGAACCCCAAAAGTTCTGTACATGCATTCATCGAACCCTGCATAGTTGGAAAAACAAAATATTTTTTTTCCCTTCAAATTAAAAATAAGCGTATATAACTAGATACTGTAACAGTGCACAAACTGTACCATGCCGCACCCAGGTTAAGAACCACTGGGATAGTGTAACAAGTCGCCGCTGTTGGCGCTGCTGACGCCGGTGGTGTGTGAGGTGGAGGCATCTAGACTAACATCACTCGCCTTTAACCGGGATAACCTGCAGGGCTGGTCGAGACCACGGCAGAAGAAACAAGGTAGGGACAAACCAGTCTTTTTTTCGTCGACCGTGTGGCAATGGTGACGTCATGGCAACGAACCAATAACAACGCTCATTTTTCATCTGACAACCGCTAGCCCAATATCTGGCACCACTATTGGCCTAACGACACGTCGTAATGGTGATGTCATAAAGTTTATTTGAAATGAAGCCGTTCCATTGGCTAGCCGAACAAGAGGAGCTGTATTTTCCCCCATAGAAATGACTCTACCTTGTTTCCTCTACCGTGGTCGAGACACGGCACTGACTCCGCAGTACTGATGCTAATTTGACGCTCCTATTGCTAAGGAAAAAATTTCTAGACAAGCTGCGGAGTTGCTTCGCAGCAGCTGCGTTGAATCAGCCAGTCAGGAAATGACCTCGCTCTCTCAGCAAATGCGACCAGAACAGCAGAAGCGTTTCCGTAATATATATATAATGAAACATCTCCTTCCCGCCTCATGACGCTCTTCCATGTTTTGTAGGGGCTCAGTATGTCAGGTACATAGCTGCTCACGGCAACGTTGACTACCGGACGACTTCTATACAGCTATACTTAGAATTATACAGCTGCTGCATGACTTGCAAATGAGTACCGGACTGCTGCTATGCAGCTATACCATAAGTATTGAACAGCTTTTTTACGGCTGTACAATACGTTTTACGTATTGTTTTTCCGTCTTGTTTTACGGCTGCCATGAGGTCTTGGTGAGAGTGTCGTTTGAACTTCCATGCATTATTCATCACCCTCTTATCCCTCTGTGCACTATCATCTTACGTATTCTGCATCCTGCATGCACGTGTACTCAACATACACGTTCTACAGGTATCATGTACTGTACTTATGAAATTCATTTGCTCTCAATGAGCTTATAGAGCTCGCTCTTTATTTTGCAATTATCATAAATTTTCATCTTCCGGTTTTTGTGACTTTTTCAATTTCGAATCCAGTAAAAATTAGTTTCATTTATGGTCATCTTCAGAGTAGCGCTATATTATTGCTGCTATTTGCATTTCCGTGTGGTCAGCGAAAGTACAATGACGACCGTCGTCAGATAAGTCTTCCTGCAGCCTTATCTCTTATTGAATGTTATCAGGCCGCCATGTCCCTTGTGGCAGAGAACGCGGTATGAGCGGCGGTAAATCTGAGCAACATGGTAAACTGCGTCACGTGGTATCTGTGATACAGAGCTCGCTCATGTAAAACCAGGTTGTAAAAAGCGCACGTTGCTTAACACTTCGGTAAATCTGAGCAACATGGTAAACTGAGTCACAGGGTATCTATGATACAAGAGCTAGCGCATGTGTTGCACCAGGTTGTAAAAAGCGTACCCTGCTGAACACTTTGACTGCGACGTGGGCCGCCAGTGGCCACGGAGAGGATTTTCATAATGCTGCTGACCGGCCAGTAGTCACAAACTCAAATTTCATAAATACTCCATTAAAACAAGATGAAAACACGATCCAGCTAATGTTTACAACATTTTCATGAGGGCTTGCTACAGTTGGCCTTAAATTTGAGTTGAATATTAGACTTCAGTTTTACCTGCCGCAGCCAATGCGTTAACAGCTGTGGATGACTCAAAGACTACGATGACACCATGAGCGTTCATATCAGGAGCGCTAGAGGATTACCAAGAGATGTACTGGGTTAAGGGAACATTGTTAACTCATTTCGTTATCAATTAAATGAAAACAGATTGGTTTCAATGTCTGTAAACTCTTAATCAAAGGTGAGATTTTGTATTCAGATACACTCAGGAAAATGGCATTAATGGCTTACATGGTTAAATCCCTGCCCATGAAATTGGTGCAATAATTCAGTTTGAAATGTGAACAACAGATTTATCTAGCAGTTTTACGAGGTGACAGAGGCCTTATAGTGTACGTATACGTAAGAACAGACTTTTGGAAAAGGTCTGAAATATTCAAATAGTCCATCAATACGAGAAAATTTCATCTGTTTTAATTTTGTTTTGCTCACGGACATGTGATTGATCTAATCAATGTGTATTTAACACTGGCTTAAAACAATATGTTAATAATGCATTATAATGCACAAATCAAATATTAAATGCATTCCTATTTTATTTTGAGTGAATTACTGGAATGTGTAAATAATGTATTATAATGCATAAATAATGTTTTAACTCTATTAATGCATAGAAATAATGTATAAATTACTGGCGTCACAAACAAATTTAGTGCAAACGTCCGAACACTTGGCGAGTTGTAGCCTACAGGCGCTGTCACGGTAGAAGAAACAAGGTAGGGTCAAACCAGTCTTTTTTATCAACTGTGTGGCAATGCTGACGTCATGGCAATCAAACCAATAGCAGCGCTCATATTGCATCTGGCAACACTGCTAGTCCAAAATCTGGCACCACTATTGGCCTAACGACATGTCGCAATCGTGACGTCACAAAGTTTGTTTGAAAAAAAGCCGTCCTATTGACTAGCCAAACAAAAAGATGTGTATTTTTCCCAATACAAATGACTACCTTGTTTCCTCCACCGTGTGATGAGTGCACGTGTAACTGAAATGACGTTTGGGATGACACCAAATGAGGCGGTTTTGCTGAGATTTACCAGGGCAGTCGAGAGCGTTCTGGACAATTCCTGCTGCCACGTATCACAAGGATAAATTTTTCAATCACTTCTACAGAGCAAATTTTGAATCACTGAGGCATGAACGGGATCTTTTGTTATGTTTTTAATGTAAGACTCAATCCCTATGTCCAACAAATTAATGTACGTATCTCCCGACTTAATTTGATTCATTACTGACCTCAATATCGATATTGCAAAGTAAGGACTATGCTAAATACTTTCAATCCCAGATAAGAGTTAACAAATTATTTCTATCGCATTTCTGTTCTTGCAAAATTTGTGGATTGTGATCGAGCAGCTTTGACGTGTTCCAAACCATGATGTAGAATATGACCACCGCATCTAACAACTAAGAAAAAAATAATTAACGTACCAAGTAATTACAGGGTTAATTGAATTATCTGCTTGAAACTATAGAAAAACTCGTCATTCCGCAATAATCTGAAATTCACTGAACCTTTGTAATAAGAGGAAATGCCTAGAAAATTTAAAGATGTTGCGAGGAATCGTAATAGAGTCAAGGTGTATTTTTGGCACAAGCTGTCGATGAAAATAAAGAAGAAAATAAAGACCGTACGAACCCAACGAGGGTCCGCATGTCTCAGTGCCCTCACATTGTGATCACATTCACGATATTCTAAACCCTTGCAAACTCAATACTTTTTTTTCTTTAGTAGAGCAAAGCGCAAATGACAAAGTTACAAGACATTAATAAAGGTAAGATACTTTGTTTTGCAGACTTATGACAAAAAATTGTAATACATTTTCCTAAATTATTTTATGCCCAAACCCCATGCTCCAACCGTCATATCTAAACGCACCCACTTTCTGGCTGATCATCACACTCTACGCCCACTTTCTATTTTTACTCTTCCATACAGACTTCTCCCAGACAGACACACATATAACACCCCCAGACAGCCTCACACACGTTCACTCTCACACACGCTCCCACACTCTCACATATGTCCCCACACACTCACATACCTTACCCATACACTCCCACACGTTCCCCACACACTCCCCATACACTCCCACACGTCCCCACACGTCCTCACACGCTCCCCACACACTCCAACACGCCCTCACACCCTCCCCACACACTCCCACACGTCCTCACATGCTCCCCACACACTCCCATACATCCTCACACGCTCCCCACACACTCCCACACGTCCTCACACGCTCCCCACACGCTCCCACACGATCCCCACACGCTCCCCACACACTCCCACACGTCTCCACACGTCCCCACACGTCCCCACACACTCCCACACAGCCGTGAATCAGAGAGCAGGTAGCCGGGCAGGTGCCAAGGCATATAATGCAGGAATGCAGAAGTGACGCGGCCCTCCGCAACGCAGCCGTCGGCCAACTTTTGCTTTGGAGCCCAAATTGTCCGCTGATGTGATTCACGGCCCCGCCGGGCGTGACACTACACTAGCTCCTGCTGCACTAACTCTCCTGTACACAATGTCTTCCTCCTCGAGATGAACAATAAGCTTTTGCTTTTGCACCGTAAACTTTCCTCTGAGCCTTTAGGACCGTAAACTGTGTTCTGAAATGGCTCGCATCAAATCGTGTTTTTTCTCAGCGTCAAGTGGATGCTGAGTGAAAAACCGATTTACCCATAAAGTTCGAATTACAGTGTGAATATAAGCAGTGAATTTTTCTTTTTAATGTCTTGCCCCAAGTGTGTAATTGTCCGGTTGACTTGCAAACCTAGCTAGCTCTTTCTCGAAAAACCAACACGAGCGGAGTTGAAATTTTGAGAATAATTGTAACACTGTTCATGAACTCAGCCTTGCAACATGAGAAAAACCTGTAATGAACATCAGCACGGAATGTTTCATGTACAAGCAAAGTTTTCCTTATCATAATTCAGCAACAAGCGATAAGACAGAGGTGATTGTCAGCATGCAACTGCCACAAGATAAGCTAAAGTAAGTGTGTGTAAAGCGAAGAAAATATGAAAGGATGTGACGAATGGGGAGAAGTGAAGCAAAGAAAGTAAGCCTTATATGTATTTGTTGCGTGCGGCGTGCCGCCTGTGAACTAACTCGAACTCATAAAAAATTAAAGGTTTCCATTTCCACTCGAGAGCAAATAATGTAGGATCCTACATTTTCTACAGCGTATTTTAAGATGTATAACGTCTCAGTTTGTTTCACTCCAATGCAAAATGTATCAGAATTAATTTGGACTTAATATCGCGCTCAGAAGCAAACGAAGCACCAGCGTGCCGTACCATCATCTTTAAAATTTCAACTTCAACATCTCTGTGTGTCCTGATTTGAAACAAAATACATCAGAGTTAATTAGAGCTAACGCTAGCGCATAGAGGTGCGCATTAACTGAACACATAATATAGTATGCCTTTTCTGTTCGTAATAAGTCATAGCGTTCACTGAAAAAAATGATGGACCGTATAGTCGCAAACTCCAAATTGTAGATACAATATCATCTAAAGACCCCTCTAGGCTAATTTATTTCGAAATATTTCCTTCAGGGCAAAACTGTGCAGCAATGTTGAGTTATGCTTAAATTTCAATTTGCCTTTTCTTAAATGACACATATATATAATTCCTTATTCCCGCGTGCCTAATTTGAAAAAATTCTGTTTCCTCAAACAAATGGCTTGCAATAAAAAGCACGTGAGTTTCAAGTTCTAAATCCGATTTGTTTGTGGTTCTTCCCGCGAGTTGTCCTGACATTCCTGACCGTGTGAGTCGAGCGACCAAACAAACGAACCTCTGCACATGCAGCGCACTCTCATTTTACTGCCACATTAACCTTCACGAGAGCAGATCACCGCACAACCTGGCTGTTGTTTTAATTTGTATTTCTTGTCGCATTTGTACAACATAAAAGCAAGTTGTGTCAAATTCAAAAATGGCATCAGAAAAGAAAGAAAGAAAGAAAAAAGAAAGAAAAACAATTTATCTCCAATAAAGATGATACAAAAAGCACATCATTGGTTTTTAAAATATCTTGTTACATTTTGACAATATACTCGTAAATGCAAATTGAATCACATTCAAAACTGGCATCAGAAACGAAAAAAAAGAAAATAGAAAGGAAAACAGTTTGTTTCCTAGAAAGATGCTACAAAAAGCACAGGATTGTTTTTAAACTATCTTAAAGTAATGATCCTTAGTTGCTACACACACAACAGCCACGCTTCAAAAACATCAATTTATTAGAACTATTACTTGAGTGGGATGATATGACACTCAAAGATTAAAGACACTCGAATGTAAGTACTTCCGAAATAGAGTCAAAGAAGCGGAAGGAGGCTATCGAGACAGGCCAAATTTATGAGGAAGGCGCAACAAAAAGTGTTGCTAAGACTGCCAACAGTGAAAGTTTTCCCACGCACGTCCCATTTCTCATCAATTTATATTTTTGAAGCATGGTTGTTCTATTCTTGAATTTGGTACAATTTATTGATATTGTACAAATGACAATAAAACATAAATTCTTATTTATCTAAATTTAAAAACTTGGATACAAAAATCTATTTGAATCACAAAAGGCTAATTTTCATTTCACAATCATGCCATGACCGAATATTAGACGTTCTTTTATATGCAGACATCAAAAAATGCACGCCATGGTAAAACCCATGTGCGACCTCACAAAAATGCAGTAACGACAGACAAAGTAAACCAGTGTATGACCTTTGTGCGTCCCAAGAAAAATGCAACAATGCATGAAGCTCGGTCGAGTCCGCCAAGAAGCACATTAATGAGAAGAAATTATGTACGAGAAACAGACTTACTTAACGTAATGATATATGAAGCACATTAGTACAAGCCAAGCATCATTAATGAGATGCATGTACGAGGCGCACACTTAATGCAGTCATACATGAAGCTCGGTCGTGCACGCCAAGATGCATTAATGCATGTATGAGATGCAGACTCACTTGACTGAAGAGCACCGGAGATGCTAAAAGCCGTCGAGGTCCTTCGCGCCTCACTAGAAGCTATAGCGGACGACGATGTATGTCACCACTGGCTCAAGTCAAGGTTTTCACCACTCGCAGAGTTCGATAATACAAAAACAAAAATTGTGGGCTTGCGCTGAAGTTCAATTCTAAATTTGGTTACGAATTGCTTATCCCTTGAAGATTGAAGCAAATGAATGTTGTGGATAGTTTTTTGAAGTTGTGTTTGGCTTGCACGCACAACTGGCAAAACAGGTGGGCTATAAAATGTCTGTTGAACAACTCACATACACGTACCGGGCAGCGGTTAAATAATGATTATTACTTTGATATTTGGTCTCAAATTTCAGCTGATCAACGACTGTCCATTTGATCTATTTAAATTCAGTTGGATGTGGGCTAAAAAGTTAAATGAAAATACATCTCAAATTATTTTAAAGATTCGCTGACATTCAACATTCTGTCTTCACACAGCACATATATGTAACAAATAACTGTACAGAACGCCGCACTACCACGAATAGCCGATTTTACAATTTCTTTATGTTCACAAACCAATATCCCACACAGAACACTGCAAGCTACAAAACGGGAAGCTGATTTGACAACCCAACAGGTTTACAGTTTGCTGTTTGAAAACCGAGCTTAACAGTTGTTCTTATTTCTGCCAATGCCGACACCGGCGGTAAACTTAATGAGTTCGAAGAGTTCTCTGCCTCGGCGCTCGCAGCGTCACCACCCAAGCTGTACTGACGCTCCGGCACCACCACCACCACCCACTCGCTCCCACCCCACCTCCACCTTCTCATCCACTCGTCTCTAGTTTCCCACTCTTACTTCCTTACAGAATGACTTCCATCTCAAGAGAGGCTTATCCCGCAGACTTCCACCATCCACTCGCTTCCATCCCACTGCCGGTTGACTGCACCCTGCGCCACCCACTCGCTTCTACCACACCACCAGTTGAGTGCCACCTGCACCTCCACCATCCACTCCCTTCCACCACACCACCAGTTGATCGAGTGCCACCTCAACCTCCACCATCCACGCGCTTCCACCACTCCACCGGTGCACGAACAGCGCCAGTTTCGGAGTGCTTCCACTCAGCGCCAGCACTTCCACCTGCATACTCCGACTCCACATCCGCATAGCGTAAGTGATTGACCTGAACACTGGAACAATTTGAGGCAATTTGGCCAAGCCTGTTGCTCTGGCATGTGAGGGCGACAATGGATGCCACAACTGCACACAATTTCCTCTAATCTCTCATTTGGAGCAGCGGAGGTAACAATGCGTGCCACCACTCAGCCAGGGTCTACGTGTGTCTATGTGCTTGTGAATGGTTCGTCTGTTTCTCGCTTCAGAACAATTTACACTACCACTTCATCCCTTCAACGCCACCATCGCTGACCACTCGTTTCATAAGCCACCTCTAACACCACACACTACACTCTTGCAATTCCACCATCGCCAACCACAAGTCTCATATGCCAACACACACCACACTCCTGTTACTCCACAATTGCTAACCACAAGCCTCATACATCACCATACATCACCACTAATACCACACTCCGACAACTTCACCATCACCAACTAGCCCCAAACATCCCTACCCTCACTACCATCACCACCACCACCACCCTCACCACAACCACCAGATACAGGACAGCAATGCATACGCTATCACACGAGCACTTGCGGTGGCCCACTCTGCGTAGCTTCCTAGTCACCGCCGACCTCGGTGACACTTGCTGCTCCAGTTCGCCTCTCCCACAAGTGTTGTCTGCTCTGCTACTACTGAAAGTACTCTGCTTTCTTCGTATGAACTGCGCGCAGGAATGAAATATGGTACTCTTTCATATGAATGAAGTGAATTAAAAGAAATGTACTGAGTGAATTAAGAAAAATTTGAGGCCATTTTACTTCCTCGATCCGATGCTCTCCCACAAGTGTTATGTCTGCTTTACTGCTGAAAGTACTCTGCTTTCTTCGTATGAAACGCGCGCAGGAATTAAACACAGTACTATTAAGAGAGAAATTGAGACCATTTTACCTTTTCGATGGGAGTATGCAATGAAAGAGAGGGATTTATGAGATAAAGGAAGGTTAAAAAATGCAGTAGTTTTTCGAAGCATGAGTTTCGTCGGGAAATGTTTGACAGAGGGACGGCGAGGAGAGAATTGTACATCTCTAGAGTCGCCTGAAAAAAAGACACGAGACTTTTGTCCTTGGAGGAAATCATGAACAGCAAATAGAGCGGAGCGCAAGTGCGGTCCCGAATATTTAATTAGTGAATATTTTTTAACGCTGACACAGAAGTATGAAAGTTTCACGCTTGATGTTCAGGATGTTAACTCGGAGTTTTTTCTTTAGGACGTAGTTCTTACACATTAAGCGATGGCCTACGGTTTTAGAACTTCAAAGTTGTGCCCTGATATTCTCTAATGAAATTTTAAAACAGAGCGTTGAAAAATATTTGACAAGCTTGTTTCAAGATCACGAATCTTTATATAAACGTTTGTTTCTCGGGCTCACAGTTCATATAGCGAGAGAGTGAGTCTCAGAGATTAATTTCAATCTGTGAATTAAGAATAGAAACCAAGTTTTAGTTCAATCGTTCCCATTAATTTTACGGAATTTAGGCTTTAGCTCAGCTTAAATTCATTATTGTACTAAAGTAAGCTGACATTTAAACAACAGTTGAAAGATCTTCAGCACAGATGAGAAGGCTGAAAAAAGAGTGTACATGCTTCAAAACCGTGTGTTGTTCCCAGAAAATCCTTTCGAAGCTTAAAACATGTCTGAAATTTTTTTTGAAAGCTGCAGGGTGCTATTAACTGTAGTCCACGAAGATAGTCTTTGACCTCGCAATTTTTTTTAGATAAATAATGAAGAATCCAAAAGAATTGCCATCGATTTTTGCCTTTTTCTTCCCCAACCACGCTTGGGAAATATAGCCTCCCATTTCGGTACAGGAATTAAAAATAAAATGCCACCTAGAAAGCACTTGTTCAGAAAAATACATTTTTCATTACTTTTTCAGAAATTACTGATCACATCACATTATTACCCAGTATTTTTGAGAAAAAACATAAAATTTCCATTTTAAAAATACACAGTACACTGTGCAAAAATACGTTATGTCCGCAAAAACATATACCCAAAAGAGGACTGAGTGTCAAGTCCATCAAACATCCGCCTGCAGCACAAAAAAATAGTGGTAGATAATGCATCGCTGTTCGACGTGTGCTCTTATAACCGAGTCGTTAAATAACTGTTCGGTGATCGTATGGCATTGTGCTATTGATGGTGCAATTACGAGGGACGCAGGCCTTTATTCAAAAACTCGAGTTTGTCCAGGATGTGCTGTGAATATCAATTGTAACCAGGGCTTAAATTGTGAAGCCGGACGTGCGACCTGTCTAATGAGTCGAATATTTCACTGGAATTGTGAGGCTTGCTCTCCCACGGCCAAGTCTTGAACGTTTTAAAGGCATCAAGGCATTTTAGTACATACCATACAATTTCCCTCCAGCAAAAAACATCAATTTTAAACAAACTTTTGAGGATTTTTTCAGTTTTAGTGCTAGCAAATCCCACACAACAATTGCCTTCTCTCCCTCGCCCCAGACCACGGAAGAAGAAACAAGGTAGGGTCAAACCATTTTTTTTCGTCGACTGTGTGGTAAAGCTGACGTCATGGCAACGAACCAATAGCAGCGCTCATATTGCATCTGGCAACACTGCTTGCCCAACTCTGGCACCGCTACTGCCTGACGACAAGTCGCAATGGTGACGTCATCAAGTTTGTTTGAAATGAAGCCTTCCTATTGGCTAGCCGAACGAGAGGCGGTGCATTTTCTCCCATAGAAATGACTTTACGTTGTTTCCCAGACTCACCTGCTGTAGTTGGGGGCCGCCATTCTCCCCAGGCCGGGCACTGCAGCGGCAACGACTCGTGCAGCAGAAACGTCGGTCATCCTCGCACTGTGACCACGGTAGCCATCAGGCCAGGGGGTCAAAAATGAGTCAAGTTGACTTTTTTAGTCGGTACGCTTGAATAAGTCGGAAAGATAATTTCGAATTCGATAAAAGATCTTCCTGAAACGAGAATGAAACATCCCATGTACTAGTATTAAATAATTTAGTGTACTAGTAAAGAATAATTTAGTATAATAGTAAATAGCAATTTAACATAATGAAATAATTCAGTATAATTAAATAATTTAGCATAATAATAAATAATTGTAGTATATTAGTTTATTCTCTTAGCAATTTTAAGTTCATTCAACTAGAAATTTTGCTTGTGTAAATTCAATTCCCTTACAAAAACTGCATTTTATAAACACTAAAATGAATTCAATTACAGCATAATTCCACATCCCATAATTGAATTCATTTTAGTGTCTATAAAATGCAGTTTTTGTAAGGGAATTAAATTTATACAAGCAAAATATCTGGTTAAATGAATGCAAAACTGCTAAGAGAACGAACTTATCCAATATAGATGATAGTGTAATGTATAATATTATACATCCAGTATTATGCAGGTTTGTAAATTACAAAATTTTAAGTGAGTAATAATAATAATAATTGAGATATAATATAGTATTATAATAGTAATGTTAACACTATGATGATATTATTATAACATTATACCTGTGTCAAAAGTATTTGTTTCTTTTTATCAAATTGTCATGTGTGTTTTGTGTGGACCCATACCCTGAAGATGATCTTTGAAGACGAAATGATCATTTATAATGTATCGGTTTCATGCTTGTTCAGTTTCATTTACATGTGCTTATTGTAAAACGCATCTTTGATAAGTGTCTATCTTTGCCATTTTATTTCTTGTTAGAACATGCAAATCCCCAAACTTCAACATTTGTCACCACACAAATTCCAAAAAAAACAAGAATCTAAAAGAACCCTCAGCAAGAAAAAGAAACACAACGCTGATGCTTGCCGTGCAACATAAACTGAGGCTTTCTCGAGTCTTCCTCAACCAACGAAAAACATTATCAAATTCTCTGGGAGCTTTAACGAAGTAATGCCCTCACCGCCACTTGGCAAACCTCGGACCCTTTGCTCTGCCGCTGTTTGATCTAAAAGTAGAGGAGACTTCGCTATGGGGGCACTCTGTTCACAATACGCTATCGAGCTTACCAAGCCGCCACGCTTAGAAATTTTGAATTTCTTTAATCGAGACTCCGAAGTAAATGTGAAGCGATCGTTGCCAGAAAAATAGAGATCCCTGCAGGGAGTGACGTAAGGTACGTACCAACTTACGGCAAGGTTTGATTTCCTTTGATACGCGTGGTGAGATCGATCATTGAATTTACGGACACCTCAGACTCAGAGCGCTCTGTAGTCGGCACTTCATTCAATTGCATGCGTCTATCAAAACGAAGTGCACCAAATAAAATGAATTTGAGGTAATACTTATTTCATACATCATGAATCCGAGATATTTGAACAGAATTCGAAAAAAACATAAAATATAACCAAAAAGATCTTCTTTTTTGCCATAGGTTATGCAGAATCTTCGACACTTGGATTGTTTTCCTCGGAACCTGAGAAGTGATACAGACTCCATCTGAATTGATTATTAGATAACTATCTCTCCTTGCTTCGATCGCTAGTCTTTTAGGCAGGTTAGCCGAGCGCTATCAATGCAGTAAAGTGTCACGTCGCTCTAGAGATACTGTATGTTAGATGGTCGATGTCCACGGTTTTCGTTTCTTTGAATCAATGGTGTTATGATAACTTTGTTCGTATTGTTCAAGTGTTCATCGAATATTGATAACTCTGACTAAGTTGTGTTTTACACGAAATTGCCATTCCTGTGAACGGAACAACCAGGCCTAGTACACTAGTACAACGTTAGGACGCTACCTGAAATATGGGATGAACTTCCTTTTATTTACAGGGTCATACGTCGCTTTTCTTCTAATCCACACTACTGCTTGAACCATCCTCACATAATACAAATTGATCATTTTCTTAATGAAACAGAATTCAGGATTTTTCACCCATAAACTTTTTGTTTCACTCAAATTTAAGAGAATAGAATAGACGATGGGAAATACTACTTTCTAGGATATTACATCATCACTATAAGTGACGCAGGTGCGTTAAACATCGTAATTCATGTTAACGTATGTCCATCGGTGACCGTTCATCTAACATAAAGAGTCATCAAGCGCAGTTTCAATCAAGACAGCGGCGAAATTGTTAATAAAAGTAAATCACCCTCAAGTTCAGAGTCCCGTTGGGGTCAGCAAAGCGAGAAACGAGTTATGTTTTGGCAAAGTGATGTCGACGTGCAGTAATTCAGTCTGATACTGCGTTCTTTCCATGAGGTAGAAAAACTGGCGCTCGAGCAAAACTTTTATAACTCTCAGTAGATTGTCATTCATTCGCATAGATTTTTTTCTAAGAGCGGATATGTCAGAGCATCAGTTTGCGTTTCAGGATCGGGCAAGCATTCCGTCTTGCAGGCTCTCGCCCGATATTTTTTGACTGAACAAATCACGATGTGTTAAATAAAATTCAGTTCGCTTTTTATAAAGAACGAAGCACAGTTAGTCAAAAACTATGCTGACAGCTGATCAGCTTTCCAATATCGAGAACAGGAGCAAACTTTTTGGCATGGTATTTGGTGTCACATCACGGTAGTGAAAACAAAATTTCACTCTCGACTTATAATCGAAGAACATTACATCATATTCCAATGTGGCACACAATCGTTTTTGAAGAAATTTTTCCTCTTGTTAGGGAAGTAGGAACAAGATCTACATAGGTTGTCCCGTAAGAAAGTATTCCTACAGTCAGGAATTACCGAAAACGCGGACATATGAAATCCTAAAAATCATAAATTTTACTTCCAAATTCTTCCTGATGAAACACTGACGTTCTGAACGAACGAAGTATGTACATAAAAAAATAAAAATTTAATTCTCCCATACTAATCAATTTAAAATTGAATGAGTCAGCACAGAATTCGATCTCATTCTCAAAGAAAGTTTCCCATGACCGACACCGCTTGCTTATCAGTTCTGCGTGACATGTGAGCGAAGGCTGGACAGAGAACCTGATAAGAACTTTGTCAGCTGTTGAGTTTTGAATGTAGAACAATTATTACATCACATTAGAAGAGATAACGTAGCTATCGTTGTGATCTTAGATACCAGTTTTTAACTCGGACGTCATGCTCGAATTGATTCTCAGAAGTGTAAATTTCTTTTTAAAACTGTTCTCAGTTCCGGCAATAATTTATTTGGAATTTAAAATATTAGATAGAGAACGAAGAACATTGTATAAAAAATCTCTCATTTAAAATGATACTTTGAGCTTTCATACATCATCAAAGAGGAAAAAGAAAACAAATCATCTGATAAAGAAATGAATGGAAAATGTAAGAAACTCACACACAATGTTATATGAAGCATCAAAATTAAGTAGACTATCGACTGTTTATGGAGAACTCAAAAGAACTAAGATGGATGTTCAAAACTGGTTTCATCCTAAAATTAAATAGAGGTTCCAAAGTCCTTAAATCGTTGGAAAAGTTTGTCCAAACCATGACCTTGAAATTATTACTATATATTACAGTGCTGCACAAATCTTCATAATCCTGTATAGCTGAATGTGATGGGTTGCTTCGATATTTCCTGCACGATAACTATTGCCACGATATTCGGCGATCCTACAACCTAGAGTATTGAAAGTCATGCGTATATATATATATATATACTTAGATGCTCACTGTGCACAACTGTATTTACATATCAAGTATGCCTACATTACATTTTCAATACTATACTCGAGAGCTGCAGACTTTCAAATTAGGTTTTGATACATGATGAGGACATGCATCCTTTAAACTAGAGAAAAGCTATCGAGGTTTCACTGTATACGTAAGAGGAACAAACACCTGGGTATGAGTCGACTTGCACTCTGAAGACCCTCGACACTGCACGGTCAGCATGGGTTTATTCACTAAGACGCAAGATGAGACGATTTTATCATGGTCGCCATGTTATAAATGTGCATAAATTATGCAATAACCATGATTAGTGATGAATTATGACCCGACTTCGAGAAACAAGTATTATTTTCGGCATGGTTCAGTGACTTCTGTACAGGATTCGAGGTACAACTAGGTCGATCGTTCTGCTATTGTAAAGGAATATTAACGAACCATGTCCCACCGGTTCAGGTAGTTCCTTGAAAAGCACAAAAATGTTTTTTTATTTTCTTTGTAATTCATACAAATGATGTTTCATGCGTTTACATCAATTGATTTTTTCGGAATAATTTCAAACTTAAACTTACATCATTATCGTCATCTACATCATCGTCATCATCATCAACATCATCATTTATCATCAACATAAAAGCATTATCAACTAGTACAAAACTTCCCTTGCTTGTAGTTCGCAACAGAATTTATAACGAGTCCATGAGCTCAGGAAGCACAACTGCAGCCACTCAACAGAGGGTGTCGATGCTATCTTTAGGAAGCTCTCCATCATGAGCTAAGCAGTCGCTTCTCTTCAAGGTGCAGCGAAGCGAGCAAAAAAAACTATTGGCGATGACGAGCTTAATTAAGCTTTCACTATGGCAAAAACGCGATTTAGTGTTTTAGGTGAGTAATTATTGAGTGAACTGCGAGCTACACGTGCTACTAGTGAAAGCCTTTTTCTTTTAATGCAATCCTGCTTGTGTTACCTTTAGTTCTATAGGAATCTGAAGCTAATGATTTTGGAAAGGTTTTAACAGTTCGAGTCAACTATGTGAGAAGATGTAGTAGCTTTTGAAATCTGGAATAACTAATCCTATAAAAGTTCTAACAATCATAATTGCCAATGTTTGAAGACATACAAACGACACACTAATGTAATTTATGCACGACATTTCATAATAAAGAGCATGAGCAACTTATTTGCTCCCTCACGTCTGCTTCCTGTGTATAAACATGTACGCGTTAACGCTGCTTGTTCTTACGGAGAACAGCCTAAGAACTTGACCATTAGTGGTTTTGTTAAATGAGATACAAGTCAAAGTAAATAAACATTACGCTTGGTTCAGCGTCTTATTAAATTCACAATTTGAAAACTTGCAACACCCGCCTGAGATGCGCGACGTAAGACGAATGAGAGCGCTGTGAGTGTGTTTCTTTTCCCGATCAACAACTCTTCGTCTTCTCGAGTTTATTGATAATAAACCTCTGAATTACCCACTGCTTTGATTTTAACGTTTTAGGCTCTTGATGTGAAATATATTTGTTGCTTTACTACTCATAAAGTTTCTTACAGCTGCTTGTCAACACACGGGTGAAAAAATAAAATTTCATTTAAGTTTAATATCAAAAGCTATTTCACCATGAGGCAGAGTAAAAACTGACGCGTATAAATACATAATTTGCGCGACCACAGTTTTAGGGCCAATTAGTGTAGCAAAAACGACAACACATCGAATTTGGAATGCATCAATCTGTTTTTGCACTGCTTTTATATGGCTACCTACTTACACGATAGTTTTCACACACGCAGTTTTTTTCGCGTTTATAACTTGGTTCCAAATGAGAAGAATGGTTTCATTATCTTCATAGGCACACAAAGCGGTTTCCATGCATTTCACTGGCGAGTTCAGCCAAATTTCCAACCAAATAATTTATCCAGCACGTCATCTTTTTTCATGGAACCGTAAATCTGACTACGCCAATGAAAAAAAATTCCCACACGTGAACCTCACTCTCTGATGTCGCAATCATCATCGAGCGTTCCTCATTTCAGTGAGCGAAGATTGCAACCTAAGATTTATTTCACCATCACTATACATGAGCTTTGCTCGCTATGAGGAAATGGCAGCCAAAGTTCTGAATTGCCCATCAGAATTCATTGTGAAGTTTCTCGGTTTGGAAGTTAGCATTTTCTTAAAGTCCGTCAACTTCGCCACACTTGACACCAAATATCATAGCGTAAAGAAGAGCCAGACGAGCATAAATTAGCGCTGACGTACCTCCATATCACGTAAATGCAGTTCAGTGCCACGTTTAGTGAATCACTTATGCCATCTAATCTTCGTCTCAGCAAACGTCGCATAAATAAGACAAATGAAATCGGTGTTATCGAACGCCAATGAACGGTCGCCGCTGAACGAAATTACGACGGAAGTGGGCGCTATTTCAATAAAATTCCCTTTTTGGTACGCCATAAAAAATTAGCGCACTATTTCTCATCATCATCAAAACTTCCAGTACCCTAAATTGTTCAGGATTGAATGGGCTCCTAAAAGTCAATTTATGCTCGGCTAGTAAGCAAAAAAGAGCACTTAAAGCCACTAACATCGGCGATCTTGCCCTATGCTTTAGGAATATATCTAGTAACCAATGAAAAGCACTTAGAGCCACTGACATCTGCGGTTTTGCCCCTATGCTTTAGGAATGTATCTAGTAACCAATGAAAAGCACTTAGAGCCACTGACATCTGCGGTTTTGCCCCTGTGCTTTAGGAATACTGTCTG
>JACJUY010001578.1:52175-70081 GCA_014220935.1 Platorchestia sp. MABIK
GGCATAAAATTAGCAAGCACTAAAAAAGCAAATGTAAGAAAAACTAGCAAGCGTAGCGTTAAAAAAAATGAGCGTTAAGCATCTGATAATCACTCGTGCTGATATTTTCATAAAAAATTCAAACTTCAGCTGAAGGAATTATATTCAATGACAAAGTCGAATTCATCCATTTATTAAAGTAACTCCCAATTTTTTCAAATTCTTTTCCAGGGAACACTTGGATTCAACGAAATGTGTTCAGGTCCTAGTTATCAACAAGACATCGACAACTACACCATGGCCCCCTGGGCGTACAACGGATTACAGTGGGTTTGCTACGATAACGTGGAGTCTATTAAATACAAGGTAATTTACAACGATTAAAATATACGAGCACAAAAACATTTAGGTGTGATTATGCATGCGAATTAAGCACATAAGCATGAATGAAAATTATAAAGAGTGTATTAAATTGAAGGTAAGTTAAAAGGATTAAAAATTATATATATATGTGTATTCACATATATTCTGCACGCAAACATGAATGAGAAGTTTAAATTATTGAAATTTTCTACACCCAATTAGATCAATATAGTTTCTAGAATAAGAATGAAATAATTATTTCCAGAGTAAGTGGGCGCTGGAAAACAATCTCGCAGGCGGCATGATCTGGTCCGTAGAAACGGATGATTTCGGCGATAAGTGTGGGCAGGGACGCTACCCTTTACTTACGCAAATTAATAAGATTATTCGTCCTGCTGCTATCACCACTTCTCCATCTCCGACAATCTCGGCTTCGGACTCCACTCCCGAAAGTGAGACAATCGTGCCAACCACGTCACCCTTAGACAGAAAAGTCGTGTGTTACCTTGGAACGTGGAGCTACTACAGAGAAGGCAGCGGGAAATTCCAAGTAGAGGATATCGACCCTTTCCTCTGCACTCATGTCATTTATGCTTTCGCTGCATTGAATGAAAACACGTATGAGATGGAAGCATTTGATTCAAACTTGGACCTTGATCATGGCAACTACCAAAAATTCGTGGCATTGAAGGAACAGAATCCTGAACTAAAAGTCCTTATTGCCATCGGAGGATGGTCAGAGGGTTCTGAAAAATATTCGGCCATGGCATCCACGCAGGAGAGCCGTGATATTTTCGTCCAGTCAGCGCTGAGCTTCGTCCAGCAGTACTCCTTCGACGGGCTTGACTTGGACTGGGAGTACCCGGCAAACCGAGGAGGGGCACCTGAAGACAAAGCCAACTTTGCTCAACTTGTTTCTGAACTTAGAACGGTAAGATGTTATACATTCATTAATTCAACTGCACGAGTATTGCAATCTTATCGTGAAAGGTCTACTAGCCATTTTCAGCAAATTTTGACTTTATGTTTTATTGATTTTTCCCCAGGTGTTCGATAAAAACAGCTTGTTACTCACAGCAGCCATTGGAATCGGAGCAGATGTCCTTGAGTCGGCTTATAACTTCGAATCTTTGTGCCAAGATCTGGACTTCATCGGCTTGATGGCCTATGACTTGCATGGCTCGTGGGAGGATTTCACCGGACATCACACGAGTTTGCACGCTCATCCTAGTATAGGCGACTCAGATTATGGCTTGGTAAGTTGGTCAATCGACTAACAATAACTTTATTCTGAACTATAGTTCCTTCTGACGTGCCTCTACCACTCGGCTGAGAAAGGTTTGTAGAATTAAAACATCTCTGACTAGCAATTGCTGTATTTTGGACTAAAGTTCTTTCTGGCGTACATTTACTACTTGGGATAATAAAAGTTTGTAGAATTAAAACATCGTCGACTAACAATAGTTGTATTTTGAACTAAGATTCTGGCTTGTACCACTTGGGATAAGAAAAGTATGTAGAATTAGTACATCTTTAATTAACAAAAGCTCTATTTTGAAATACAGTTCTTTCTGACGTGCCTCTACCACTTGAGCTAAGAAAATTTGTGTATGGAACTAAATTATCTTCTTTGAATTTCCCAGACTGAAGCGCTGAATCTCATCAAAGAACTCGGCGGGTGTCTCAACAAAATGGTTCTCGGCATGGGCACTTACGGCAAAAGTTACACGCTTTTGTACGAACAGCTGACAGACATCGGCAAACCCACTACCGGTCCCGGGCTCGCTGGGCCTTACACTGCTGAAAATGTGAGTTTTATTGCAAAATTAGTGTACCAGCGCCGTTAAAATGATGTGCTCGTCGTAGCCGATTGGTTAACGAACCAGCCCTTCCGTGAAGGTGCCGAGGGTTCGAATCCCGGCGCTGTGTGGCGACTTTCTCCGTTGGGTATAGGGGAAAAACTAAGAGCGCAATACCCCACTCTACCTAGGTGTCTGAAATGGTTACCGGGGGAACCATCATGGCGTCCTGGTGTTAGTTATAAGGCATTTGAAAAACCGATGTAAAAGGTGATATGTATCATGCTTAATTGGAAAAAGCATCCTTAGATGCCGATGTTTGTTCGTTTTCCTTCTCGAGATTTGATTGAATTCAACAACGCTTGAATTATGTTGAGAAGTTAGTCGGTACGTATTCGCACAATTATATCTTTCTGGTAACTTGAAACTACTGAAAGCTTGGGACAAATGTTAAATTCAATGCAAAATAACCGAAGAAAGTTAATTACACCAGTTTAATGTATTACAGATTTGTGTACCGGGTTTGTATTGATAATTTTTGCAATAATTTCACAGGGAACTCTTGGATTCAATGAAATTTGCCTGAATCTGAACTATAAACAAGATATTGACGACTACACCATGGCCCCGTGGGCATTCGACGGATTCCAGTGGGTTTGCTACGATGATGTGGAGTCCGTAAAATACAAGGTACGCTAATTTTAACTTGAAAACTTGATGCTTTTGAAGACTGATGTACATAACTTCTGTTGCATTGCGCTCCCTATAAAAACCGTCAAAACTAGACCAATGAGTGTTAAATGCTGTCAGTGGCAGCATTTAACATGTGTCGTACATGTCAGTGACATGTGCACATCGTAGATGACAGTGACAGCATTTAACATGTGTCGTACATGTCAGTGACGTGTACGGACTGTGTTCTGCATTCAGTGCTGCCTTTTTTCTTGAGCAGCTGATCAATTTTTCATTCAATTAATACAACTGCAAGAAATCCGTGGCCTTCTGAAATAATTCATCCCTACATTGATGCCATCTATTTTCATTATTTTTGGCCCATGTTATGCTCATAGGAACCTTATTTTCATAAGAATCTTCCAAGTACATTGATAATTCACCAACCATTCATTTAAACTTGCCGACCCATTGCCGTATTTCTTCAAAAGCTGCTTTTTACTTTACCGCAGATTATAGTTTTCATTTCAAATCAGAAACTGGTTGTGACTTTTCTATTAGCCTTGATTTGGCTAAGGTAATCGCCACCATCAACACATCGAGAAGATTCAAATCTCAAGACAACATAGAGCTTAATACTCGCCCAAATTACGCAGCACAGAATGCGATCACTGGTCATTAGACTTTAATCATTGTTATGCTTGAAAGAGCTTGAGAATAATTACCTATACTTAGAAATTCTTTTACAATAACACATGTTTTAATTGAAGAATCCGTTGAATAATTTCAGAGTGAATGGGCGCTGGAAAATGGTCTGCTGGGTGGAATGATTTGGTCTCTAGAGACTGATGACTTCAGAGGTGACTGCGGACAAGGTCGCTACCCCTTACTCTCGCAAATTAGTGAAAGTATTCGACCAGCCACTACAACTTCCCAGTCTTCGCAGTCCACATCATCTGTAACCCCTTCTCCTCCTATAACTGATGGACTAAAAATCGTATGTTACCTTGGAACGTGGAGTTACTACAGACATGACGATGGGAAATTCCAAGTAGAGGATATCGACCCTTTCCTCTGCACTCATGCCATTTATGCTTTCGCTGCATTGAATGAAAGCACGTACATGATGGAAGCATTTGATTCATACTTGGACCTTGATCTTGGCAACTACCAAAATTTCGTGGCATTGAAGGAACAGAATCCTGAACTAAAAGTCCTTATTGCTATCGGAGGATGGTCGGAAGGTTCAGAAAAATATTCGGCCATGGCATCTACGCAGGAGAGCCGTGATACTTTTGTCCAGTCAGCGCTGAGCTTCGTCCAACAGTATTCCTTCGACGGGCTTGACTTGGACTGGGAGTACCCGGCAAACCGAGGAGGGGCACCTGAAGACAAGGAAAACTTTGCCCTACTTGTTTCTGAACTTAGAACGGTAAGATTTTCAAGCTTCACCTTGATATTCTTAGATGCACAGATAAATGTTCATTATTCGATCATTCTTCAAAATACGCAACTGCTTTTGACTTCAACACCTTTTCCTTCCAGGCCTTTGGTGGAACCGACCTCCTTCTCACCTCAGCGATAGGAATTGGGCAAGATGTTCTAGAAACTGCATACGACTTTGAATCATTGTGTCAAAATCTAGATTTCATGAACTTAATGGCTTACGACTTGCACGGATCTTGGGAGGACTTCACAGGTCACCACACAAGCCTTCACGCCCACCCAGCTCTCGGTGATGCGGACTACGGACTGGTGAGCTTACACAGTTTTTATCAGAAAATTTTTTAATCTTAATTCCATTATGCGCACTTTTTGTGAGAATTTGAATAAATTCAAATTCTTCACCTTAATTAATTTTTCTCCCAAATTTGGTCAGTAAAGTGGACATTTTATTTCAGACTGAAGCTCTTGAAGTTCTGAAAAGTCTCGGTGCTTGTGTGGACAAGATTGTGCTCGGTATGGGAACGTACGGTAAAACCTACACGTTAGCTGACGAAACTTCAACAGGCATCGGCGCACCTGCGAGCGGTGCTGGAAATCCAGGAAAATACACACAAGAAAGCGTGAGTTTGCGATAAGAATCGGAACAATTCTAATACATAATTCATTTTCGTATTTCTTATGTATTTTCTGTTCTGTTTTTTTGTGTCAGACTTTTACACCTTTGCGTATTATCTATTTGCAGGGAATGATGGGATACAACGAGTTGTGTATGGCCGAGGGATATCAACGAGACATCGATAACTACACGATGGCTCCATGGGCATACAAAGAAGACCATTGGGTGTGCTACGACGACGTCGAATCTATCAGAGTGAAGGTAAAATAGCAGTCGAACAGATGTAAAATTTATGCCGAAAGATAAGACTTGTGGCAGGAGTGTAAATCTTTCTCAAACAAATTTACAACTTGACATATTTACATTAGCATGTTTACATGTGTAAAACAACTTTTCAGTGTGAATGGGCAATCCAAAATGGCATGCTCGGAGGGATGATTTGGTCGCTTGAAACGGACGACTTCAGAGGCAACTGTGAAGCAGGTCGCTACCCGCTGCTTACCCAAATCAACGAGAGCTTCAGATCATCTGCCAACGACACTCAAACAACTGCTGCGAGTACCACCACCACTCCTCCTGGATCCTCCACCAGCATTTCGACTGAGAATTCCAATGCAGCAACTTCGACTTCGACTATCGCTGCAACGACTCCTACTGTAATTGTTAGCACTGAAGCATCAACTCAGACCTCTAGTGAAACAACTTCGACTTCGACTGACGCTGTCACTAGTGCAAGTACTACAGATTCTATCGCACCTTCTAGCTCAAAATCTTCAACAAGTACCAGCGAGGCAACCACTTCAACAGAACCTTCAACCTCAACATCGACCACTACCGTCAAAACCACAGCCGATGTGACTACCACTTCATCTACCTCTACTACCGAGAGTTCAAGCGTCCTCACCACGGCGGGGCCCGTGGTAACCACGACTGACGCTCCAGACAAAAACAGCGCTAGGATTGTAACGCCTACAAGTTTCTTCTGGGTACTGATGGCATCGCTAGTTCTTGTGTTGATGATACATGAGAAATAAATTTTAAAAATAGTGTAATTGTGTGATATGAGGTTAATTTGTATTTTCTCTACTTCTTCTACGACCAAAGATGATTTTTTACTTGTATGAATTAAATTAATTTTAACGCAAAACTTAAAAAGTAGTAACTATTACAGCCATTGTGTTCTTTGTCATTAACTATCGAAAGCTTTTGTTTCGTTATAATGATGGTGTCTTCCTATTTCTGTGCATTCTATGGCAATGAGTTGCTTCAAGTTTTAATGAAACATGAATTACATGTTTAGTTGATAAAACCAAATTTGAGATAAAAGCACATGTGTCTCAAAGAGGCACTGAATGATAGCAACAATCTACATAATTCTCATTGCTACAATCGGTTCGTGAACTCTTCTTACGAAAGAGACTATAGTCATTTATGTTGGGAACAATTAATAATGTTTAGCAAAACGCATAGAAGCTGAAAAATTGAAGAAAAACAAAAATTAAAGCAATTTTGTAAGCCATTCAAGTGATGCACATAAGTTTAGAATATTTTCAATAAGAGAGCACTACTCGTTGATAATGAGCGTTGAATTAAAAATCACAAGTGCATCTTCCTAGAGTGGACAAACCTCAATTCATTCTACCCAATTTACCAGACAAAAAAACTATTTTATTAAGCTTATGAATCTCTATGATTCTATATTTGAAACACAAGATTATCAATTTATTATCATGTGATTATCGCTCTAACTATCTATTTCCATTTTCTTTTTCCATTATTATCCCTACTTGAGGTTACCGCAGACCACATAGTGAAAACGCCTCCTCTGTTGCGCTCCGTCTTTGTTGATCTGATTGATATTGCTTCAGCTATCATATTTTATATTCCCTATCTGCTAAGTGCCTCGGGTACATGTATGTACGATAACTGCATGAATAAACGCTCAAGCGCTGATGTGTACATTAATTTTTTCCTCTTTGGAGAAACCATGGCTCTGAGGCATGCTGTTCCTCAAATAAGTATGTAATCCTAATTTGTATATATTTTACTCCGTGGTTTCCTGTTCTTTCATTTCAATTGCACAACCTGACAGTGAGGCGATGTCAAAGCTCTTTAGAGTACAAAATTGTAACAATGTTTTTCGAGTACTTGAGCTTGAAAAGATGGTATTATTGAAGCGATATTTCCTCCACGATATTCATTAATTTCTACGTAGGACAAGAATCACGTTGAGTTTTTACACCCTGCGGTCATTTTCACTGCTGGTTATGAGAACTAATGAGGATTTGAATTGAAATTCAGAGACGGCATGAAGTGTTCGTAGGTTCGGAAACGTGCAGTGAATAATGTATTGATTGTCGCTTACAGGTATAATATTCGATGAAAAAGCTAACTTTCTCAACTTCAGGGAAAACATTGAAATGATGAAATTTTCAGAGTAAAAGCAAACTATCTTAACTTCAGGAAAAATATCCAGGTAATCAAAATTGAATCTACACTACTTGAACATATTTGGAAATAATTTTCAACAAATCTGGGATTATTATTATTATATAAGGTGTTTCACCACCGAAGATGCTACAGAGACGTTTCACAGGTGTACATATCAGGGATTAAGAATTGAGCTTATCTTATCTGACACGGCAATTTTTACTGTATAATTTAACGCTTAATTTGAATGCTGAGGAACATTAAAGCTTCGATTACAATCATGCATGCATTTTATGGTAACTTCATGCTGTGCAGAAAACTTGGCTTGATGTGCGGTTTTGGTTCTTTAGATCTTAACTATGAATTGGATGTGTGTTCATTTAGGTCCCCTAACTAATCAGAAAATTAAGTTAATTTTTCAGTAATTCTAATGTATGGAACCTGCAATATCTAATATCCTTTAAGTCGAAAATAGTGGAATTATTTTTGTAGAGAAAAACAGTGGAATTTGTTTGCTTCTATTCTTCAACTGTAGTCAGTACACCGTTTCACCCGATGGACCTTCGTGTACTGTGCGTGGAGTTGCGATAAGATTCATTCTTCCGTAAATTTCTAAAAATTAACAAACTATAACAACGTACAATGCAATGCACTGTGTGCACAAATGCTAAGGACAAAGAATCGTTTTGAAAATATGATCAAATTACGTACATCGTCCACATGCAGCAGTCGCAAATCTGTGTGATATTTTGTTTGAAAACTTTACTGGTCTAACTCCAAAACAACTTCATAGCTTTTTTCACTAATAAAAATAGGTTTTAACGTTCAAAACATTTGAAGTTATTTGAAAAAAAAATTTTTGTTCATAGGATAAGAATTATAGGACGTGATCAAATTTACCAAGTTTGGGTTCACCTTATTTGTATGGATGTGTCAGAAACAAGTATTAATTTAGATTTAACAATAATTTTTTGCTGGAATATTGTAAGTTTATGAGTCGTAATGTTATACCCTGACCCTAACCGTTCAATGCATCTTTAAATATTGTCCCATGGGAGGTTGAATGAGACTTAGATCATTTGTTCACAATGTCTAATTGCCACTAATTTTCATAGTTTCTAAATAATGTAGACTATGAAATAATGTGGAAATTCCACAGACAATGTGGATGTTACCTTGGGTAGACCCGTGAAAAAATTCCGTCAACATTACCTAACTAACCTTACCTAACCTAACCTTATCTATAATAACAAAACTTAACCTAGCCTAGCCTATCCTAACATCTCTTAACCTAGCATATCCCATCCTAACCTATTCCATCCTAACCTATCCCATCCTAATCTATCCAATCCTAACCTATCCCATCCTAACCCATCATATCCTAACCTATCCCATCCTAACCTATCCCACCCTAACCCATCCCACCCTAACCCATCCCATCCTAACCTATCCCATCCTAACCTGTCCCATCCTAACCTATCCCATCCTAACCTATCCCATCCTAACCTATCCCATCCTAACCTCCCATTCTAACCTCTCCCATCCTTATCTATCCCATTTTAACCTATCCCATTTTAACCTATCCCATCCTAACCTATCCCATCCTAACCAATCCCATCCTAACCTAACCTAGCCTGATAAAGTGTCTAACATATCAATACACGTAGAAGTAATCTGGTAATTTTACACAGAGGAATTCGGTACCCATGAGTACCGCAAGCTCGGACGAAAGCGTAACGGACGGGCTAACTTAGTAACCAAGGAACTAAGCAACTAAGGAAGGAACAAGATGAGTATAATATAGATACCATTTAAACTTCATATAAATATGAAATATTGACTCCACGGAATTATAACGCTCACCCGAATACGCTAACATCGGTGTCCTGTCTTTTTAACTCAACCATGAGCTTATCGTAGACATTTTTATTCTGAAATTTCTAAATTTTAATATAAATAAATCACCTATAAATATTTGCTGAAATACGCTTATGCCCAATTTTTATGAAAAATTATTTAGTGTAATTTCTTTTTACTTATATTAACGGGATTGTAGACGTTCAACATCTTTAATTCATTCATGAAGAAAATAAGAGTTCGTAAAATAAAACTGATCCATCACTAATAATTATATTATAATATGCAAAGTTATGGTAGTTGCAACACATTGGTGCTTTTCTGTAGCCTTTTGGCGTTTTTTCAACGTGTACACATGAACGCTGTCCGGGTATACACCGTTGAATCACAATCCTAAAAGTTTTGAGTCGGCACACGAATTGTTGATTGTTTCAGAAAGAACCTTTACTGTGAGAAGGGGTACGTTGTGTATTGGAGTTGAGGCAGCATAATTGAGTGATAACCTTCCAGATTCCTTATTCTTGCCTCTTTTAAAATTTCTAAGATGGCAGAGGAAGACGGCACTCTTAGAGTTCAGCAAATTATTGCCCAAGCTGATCGGGAACTCAAATCAACACAAGTTGAAAAAGATATACCACTTGAGCTTGACCCAGGAAATTTAGCCGTGGTGGATATAAATTATTTAGATGAATCGTCAATGAGGTAAGATTTTTTCTAATTTCAATCTTAAGGTTTTTTTAAATTTTAAAAATCAACAATGAGAATCTTGATGAAAGAATTATACTGCTGATTATGTTAGGTTGTCTGTAGTATATTTTAATTTTTTTTCATAGATGCCTTTTTGAGAGTTTTTCTTTTAGCATTACTGACCTTTATGTATTTATGTAATGTAAATTGAATGATTAATTCTGTATTTGTGATACTATAAATGCTACATGTACCTTTAGATCAAATCAATACCTATACATATGTCCATAAATAAACTTGATGTTATAATTTAATTCCACAGTTAGGTATTCTTAACACAAAGCCAAGGCTGCCAAATGGTAACTTCTTGAATTTTTTTAAAAATTAGGCCATAATAAAAGAGTTCAAAAAGTAATGGTCAATATTTACTTCAATGCAAGCATTTAATTTTTACATTTTGTTTCAAGAATCTGTAAAGGAGCCCATTTAAGAACATTTTATGGTCAATATTGATTTTAGGCCTTTCACGGAAATTAAAAATTCCGTTCCAAAGAATCACTAAAGGAACACATTTAAAAACGTTTTACGTGAATGGCATTCTGCTCGCTGATGCGTTATTTTTCAGATACAACAATAAATACGTTCAGCTAGGAATAACATTATATGGTCGGTTGCTTAGTCGCCGCATTGTTGGGTGACGCCCACTTTTCGGGCTGGACACGCCCACTTCTTGGCGGGAAGCGAACAAAGACGGTTTGGGTAAGTTAAGGTAAGCTATTTTAGGTTGATTTGTTATTTTAGGTTAGTTTATTTAACTAACCAACCATAACCTACCCTAACCTCACCCATCGTTACATTAATACGGTATTACAGCATATTTACGTGTCCGTTCCTTCACTTTTATATACGACGTTCATATAACTACAAAGTTGAATAACTCAAAAATAACGCATCAGCAAGCAGAATGTCGTTCATGTAAAACGTTTTTAAATGTGTTTCATTAGTGATTCTTTGGAACGGAATTATTAATTTCCGTGAAAGGCCTAAAATCAATATTGACCCATTTTATACAAATGACATTTTGCTTGCTAATGTGTATTTTTTGAGTTATTCAACTTGGAAGTTATAACAATGTCATGAATTGAAGTGGAGAAATGGGCACACAAATATGCTATAATGCGGTATTGACATATCAATACATAAGATTAGGGTGTGTTAGATTAGTTGAATAAACTAACCTTAATTAACTTGACTTAGCCTTACCAGGACTGATGTTTTTCCCGTCAGGAAACTGCGCTTGTTCCAACAATGGGGCAATTATACAACTGAATATATATAATGGTATTCCTATTTGATGATTATGGTCAATATTGATTTAGGCCTTTCAGGGAAATTAAAAATTCCGTTCCAAAGAATCACTAAAAGAACATATTTAAAAACGTTTTACATGAATGACATTCTACTCGCTGATGCGTTATTTTTGAGTTATTCAACTTTGTAGTTATAAGAACGTCGTATATAAAAGTGAAAGAACGGACACGTAAATATGCTGTAATACGGTATTAACGTAATGATGGGTGAGGTTGGGATAGATTATGGCTGGTTAGTTTAATAAACTAATAATAAATAACATAAATCAACCTAAAATAGCTTACCTTAACTTACCCAAACCGTTTCTGTTCATTTTCCGTCGAGAAGTGGGCGTGTCCCACCAGAAAAGTGGGCGTTGCCCAACAATGCAGCGACTAAGCAACCGACCAAATAATGTTATTCCTATCTGAACGTAATTATTGTTATATCTCAAAAAAAACGCATCAGCGGGCAAAATGTCATTCATGTAAAACGTTCTTAAATGTGTTCCTTAGTTGATTGTTTGGAACGGAATTTTTAATTTCCGTGAAAGGCCTAAAATCACTCTTGACCATGATTAATACTGTTATATCTCAAAATATTACGCATTAGCAAGCAAAATGTCATTCGTGTAAAATGTCTTTAAATGTGTTGTAGTACTGATTCTTGGGAAAAGAATATTAAAAATTGTTGAACGCATTATAGTAAATATTGACCAAAACCACTTCACTGCTTGAAAAAAATGGTATCTTGCCTAAGAAGTGTAAAAATGTAATAGCATGAAATTTTACCTCAAAAACTTAAGTCTGTATATGTGAAGGAGAAGATAGTAATTGATTTTCCAATTTTTGGTACTTGAATATTGGTAATAAGACCAAAATAATCAATTTTTCTTCCATGCACTTTTCATCGTAAATGAGTATTTAACGAGTTATAGCTGTTGGCTACCTACCGCTTTTCTAGTCTTTGAAGCGCGAGAAAATTTGGTTTGAGGGGAAGATCCTTAATGGACTCTCCCTTCCGACGCCTGTAATACGCTTGAATGATTGTTACGTTAGGTCACTTTAATTAGATTAATTCAGTTACGTTACATTATGTTACTGCTGTAACTCGTTAAAAACTCATTTGTGACGGAAAGTGCAAGAAGATAAATTGTTTATTTTGATCTAACTACCTATATTAAAGCTCAAAAAATTAAAAAATTGATTACTGTCCTCGCCTTCACATTTACCTAAGTCTCTTCTACAAAAGATGTCAAAATAATTTAAATCTTGTTCATTCAAACGAATATGTAAATGAGCAATTTATTATGCCCCAATAGGCAGTCAATATGTTGAAGTAGTAGTGCACCTTTTTAATGATACTTCAAACATATAAAATTCAGTTTACTAAAGGAAGCTGTGGACTAATTAAACATGCTGACTATGTAGTGGGACAATTGTGAACCACTAGGTAAATTGTTTATATAGGTACCAATATAAATGAATAACCTTTCAAACCATTTTGCTAAATCTTTTTGAAGGAATTTTATCACACAAAAAAAAGATTATTGAGCACTTATATTTTGTACATTTCTTATAAAGGATGTAAAGTTATTGAAGCAGGTAAGTTGACTTTCCCAGTGTTTTTTACAACCTAACCAAATCAACTTTACAACCTGCGCAATTGTAGCCAACGTGTTCAGGATATCTATCAATTGATGGAGGAAAATGTTATACTTTTTGGAAGAGAAATTGACTTTTTGTAACAATTCCTCAATTAGTTTTAGATGTTGATTTTTACACTTTACCCATAAATTTTTCAGTGAAAAATGGTAAACCAGTTTGAGAGATTCAGGTTATTCCAATGAGCACTACAGATCTAACTATATTTATTTACTGGATTATAAACTTGCTAATGAAAACTAATTCAAGTTCATGCTTGTGTATATCAATATGCCTTTTCAAAATTTTTGCAAATTTAAAGTGTTTATTTGGCTTTTAGATTAGTACTTTGTTTCTTATTGCCTTGTATCAATTCTAATTTTAAACTCTGTTTTTTACCATCAGGCTGCATTTCACTAAAGCTCCGAGTTAGGGCAGGCTATTCTGTTTTGGTTGTGTGGGATTAGCATAAGAGAATTTGATAAATGTTAGGTGCAAATTAATGCCAGGAAATTTATGCAGCATCTTGGTATGCTGCATAACTTTGTACATTTGCAGTGTGAGGGTTGCAAGGCTTGGAAAGCAAACAATTAACTTTACCAGCAATCTTCTGCCCTCTAGGTACTTGCTATAATTTGCTGATGATGTCATAATTTGTTAATAAAAATGACTAAGAATTTTAATGGATGCTTTGTAAGTTTTCAGGTGCAATTTTTTTATGTATGTTTAAAATTAAATTGTAAATGTATTTTTATCAGCATATATATAACTCTTTGTTCTTGAAATAGGAATTATTGAAGTGTAAAAATCTTTTAACTTATTGCTTTACAACATTTTACAGTACTAAATTTGTAATGTAAAAGTATAAACCTTAAACATATTTATTTAAGACTTATTTCATTGGGGTGCTACCATTGTAACTCTGCCCAGTAGTCTTACCATATTAAATTTGTTAATAACAGTGCACAGAATATTTTTTATATTCGATTTATATTGATACAATGTGAATAAGTTTACAAAATTGTTGTATACCAATAATTTTAGTGATTTTGGTCATTTTAATGAATACTTTATAAACAACAAGGCTGCACTGTGATACAAAACTGTGTGGTAAGTTCTGTTGTAAATGGCTTTTGCGGGATTGATCATTTTTGACTTGCCTGTATTTGAAATTATGTGCACCGATAGGTAAATTTTTCAGTTATGCATTGGTGTAAATAAACAGCACTTCAATTGTTTCAGTACATGTTTTATTATACATTTTAGCATAGTGAGGAAAATATCTTGCCCATACATTTTTCATACTCATTTGTCATAAAATATAAATGATTATTATGAGCAGTTGAGTTGAATTTTAAACTCTGCTACTTACAACCTTGTTCAAACAACGGTGCAACTGCAGTCAATGTGTTTGTTGATCTTTCTTAAGCTATGTTTATTTATGTTCTTTCAGTTTTAGAATTTTGAACTACAATATCAAAGTTTTTTATGCTGAACCAAGGTTATTTTTTTGCGTTATCAAGGTTTTTTGTTGTATTATTAAAGTTGTTTACATCTTTTATAACTTATTTGTCCCATTGATGTTTTTCTCATCTCCATTCAGATTTTGTGCCTCATTGATTGTTTTGATTTCCAAGTATAAATATGTTGGGTAGATAGATGGGTTGCACTTCATGTAGCATGGCCCCTTTACCAGAGGTTTCCAGTCTGCCTCATGGGGAGGCTTAAACCCAAATGTATNTCTAATCTAATTTGCAATGATTTATTTTTTCCAAATCAGTTTAGGGAACAAGTGTAGCTGTGCTGTGCAGCAGGTGCTAATGAATTCCATTCATTTTGTAGAGCTGCTGATGAAAGGGAGGAGATCCTGTGCTCAATTGGGCGTGACAGTGTCCAGCAGCTGGTCAGCCACATGTATGGTCTGGAGCGCACCACCATAGACAATCAACCTTTTATCATCGTACCCAATTCAGTCACATCGTAAGTGTCAAATTGTTATTCTTTGAGAATGATTTTTCTGTAAGCTTTTTTCCATATTTGAATTTTTCTGTCTAATTTTATGCTCATAGTCTCCCTGAATTATTTTATTTTAAGAAATGCAAGAGGAATTTGTGGTAAACTCAGGTAATTCATGCATAGGAATTTTTCTCTGTTAATATCCTCCTTTTTAACAATTCTGGAAATATTTTCTTGGATTTGTTTTTTAGAGGAATTTTCAAGCATATTAAAAAATTTATATGTAGAATGGCAAGAAAAGTAAATTTTGAAATGTATGAAATTTTTATTAAATTGACGTTGGCTGTGAACCCTTTCTAATTTTTGTTTTGTATTAATCTCATGCAGCATGCTACAATGCACAACATTTACCTTTAGAATTGTGTGAAACTTTTGTTTAATTGAAGGTTGCTCTGAGCCCTCATAATTTTGTTTTGTATTAAACTCATGCTGTGATACACATTTACATTTAGAATGATTTCCATTATGATTGCAAAGAGAGCAGGTAGATGATGGCTTGGGTTTGGAGCTGTGCACAAAAGCTCATTAAAATATATTTCCGGTGTATTCTATATTGGTTGTTGTTTTATCTTTCTACTTTAGTCCAGAAGGTCTGTTTATTGCACTCATCAGATACCAGGTACTTCTGGTTTCATTGTTAATATACCTCTGTGGAACACAGTGTAGTTGTGGTTGCCATGGCCCAGTGGTTGAAAGTGTTTGGTTTACATACAAAAGATCATCATTTTAAGACCTTGCACTGCTAACTTGAAGTTTCTTCCTCTTGTGAAAAAGTTGAATTGATGTTAGCAGCTAAGTGCTGCAATGTACAGAAATACCTTACATGAAACAGGGCTTGATCTTTGTTGATGTAAATTTTTAGCCTCCAACCTTGTGTGCAGTCTTTCTGCTAGAGATCTGCAAAATAGAAGATTCAGTAAATGGAATTTTATCCAAATTGTAACAGTTTTAAAAAAACTTGTGATGATCATGTTAATAAAGGTTTGTTAGCACTCAGATATTCTTTTTTCACAATTTTGATTTTCAAATATAGGGTTTGTAATGCTTTTCTGTACAAATCAAAAAACCTTGAAAAATTCCAAGCATAACTTATTCTGAAATGAAGCTGTACTGTTATTTTTAATGTGGAGTTTGATGTTATTAGGTCATTAAGATTTATGATCACTTGACAGTTGTAGCTTAGTAATTATTTGATTATGCATAGGAAAGGGTTTGATGAGTGTATATATGGAACTTGTGGGGTTCAGTACCTCTAACAAGGTTAAGAAATACTGGTTTAAGCTCAGTTGAAGGATTGTATGTGCCTGTATAAAGAACGTTTTTTATTTACTTGTGCGGTGGTGTAACCATATTTTTGTGCGCTTTCCATTGAGTTGGTTTATTCTTGAATGGGTAATTGTGTTTTAATCTTTACTTGCCATGCTTTGAAGCACTGTGTGATTTTTCTATGCTATGTGTGCTCGTATTACTAAGAATCTTTGCCATTCTTACATGTTGACCTTGTGGAAAATTGATCAGGAAGAAGATATGAGGTCCTGAACTTGTTGGGTAGGCTTTCCTTTTGTTGAAATAACATAGTCCTATTGATTTATTATGACCATTTTTTGTTTACAGCTGCTGTTCTTTTCTGAACACTCATTATCTTTTTTAGTCAACTTTTATTGAACTAGCGCTCTCAAGGGAATAAGTGAAGTCCCAAGCTAAAGGTTAGTTTGGCCTTCGTCAACTTAGTTTCTCCATCCTCTGTTTGGAATGCCTTTGTTGCAATTAGAGAGGTTTATACTAATGTCTAATCAACTTCAAGCTTCTTTAAACAAAAAGCTGTGCTATTTCAATGCACAGTGTGTGGAAAAGTACCTTGTGCATAGATTCCATGTTCCCTTAATTCCAGTGCATCTTTCCTCTCTCAGGAACACGTGTTGTGGTTGGGAGTGATTACTCTAAGTTGTGTAGTGCAATAATTGTACAATATTAAGAAATATTTTATCATATATTCTCTATTGCTGTGTGATATTTGGTGTTCAATTTTAAGAAAAGTTCTCTGCTGTGTGAAATCTCAATCTAATGTCTATTTTTCTCTCATTGACAGACTGCCTAGAGAAAAGCCAATCCCTAAACCCAAGCCACTCACCAAGTGGGAGAAATTTGCGAGAGAGAAGGGCATCAAATCGAAGAAGGGACGAGAGCACAAAGTTTGGGATGACGTGGCACAAGTATGACCCTTTTGTTGTGTTTTTTCAGTTTTTTAATTGTTGTGCCAGCATCTATGACGTTACGAATATTTGTAAATACGTAAAGAATTGAGTTACTTGGGATTGGGTTTGAATGGGAAGTGGTGTAATGGGAGTGGCTAATCTTATTCTCTAAAATGCGTTGAAACTATTTTTTGACGCTGTAGAACAAAATTCTCAACCCTATGTGAATGCAATAAACAATGAATAAGCCTGAACCATTTTGTTAACCCTAGGTGTATACTCTTGAATACGATTTACTGTGTTAGTGTTTTTAACTTGCTTACTCTACATTTTTTGTCCCAAATCTGTAGCATCTAAACGCTACTGGCTGTCCTAAAGCCTTCTTAGGAAACAGGTATATTTTTTATGCACCTTATCACTTCATTACACTTCATATATTGTTGGACTTAAAATAATATCAACAGGTCAGTGATATCGAAGTAACTGTGGGTACGTTTGGTATAGTGTCAGCAATCTATATGTTGTCTGTATTGAAACTATTGGGGCAGTCATCAAGGTTGTAAGTTTAAGATTAATTTCCTGGCAAAAACACTCGTTTTACCATCACTTTTGTTTGCAGGACTTCGTTCCTCGGTACGGCAAGCTGCGAGTGCAGCTGGAGAAGGAGAAGAACTGGGTAATGGAGGTGCCCGACAACGCTGACCCCTACGAGGATCAGTTTACCAAGGCAGCAGAGGCCAAGAGGGACCGCATCAATAAGAACGAATGCCAGAGACTGCGTAACCTGTCCAGAGCTCAGAAGACGGGCTTGCCGGGGGTTGGTGTCCTGCGCACTGACACGCACGACACGCAT
>JACJUY010001578.1:78105-93721 GCA_014220935.1 Platorchestia sp. MABIK
TGTGAGCAAGACGTGTGAGCAAGACGTGTGAGCAAGACGTGTGAGCAAGACGTGTGAGCAAGACGTGTAAGACGGGTGCGACTCAAAATGCAACTCACGGTTGTGGAACCACAGAACTTCGGAGCATGAGACGAAAATGACGATGCCGTGACCGTAGGCGAGGGGAACCAGAATGGAAGTGCCTCGAGAATCCGCGGCCATCGCTGGGTGCAGAAAAAAATATTTTTGACGTAAATTAGAAACCCATTCCTGAAAAAATGACCCACATGATTGTACAGGAAGTCGCTTTAACTTTCAAAAAATTAACCTCATTCTTCTGATGCGTGTCGGTCGGAGTAGAAAAATTGTTAAAATTATGGACAATTTTAACCCATTGACTGAGATATGACCCACCGGTGGGTCGTGCTTAAGTTTTTCCTGCTGCGAAATGACCCATCGATGGGTCGGTTAAAAAAGTTTTAACAATCTGCTAAAATTAATGGTATTTAATGGGCCCAGTTAATGTGTGGTATTTATAAAATTTCTCACAACTTTTGAATTTAAATTTGTGTTGAATACTGAACTTCAGTTTAACCCATCGCAGTCAGTGTGTTGAAAAATAACTCAAAATGACCCTTGAAAACTATTTAATTCTGGAATGTTTTCGCTAATTTCACCGTTATACACCATTTATGAAATTATAGTTGTGATGAATCCATAGATGTTATGAATATGATACAAAATAAATAGGTCGCGCGAATTATTACACTCCTCACATAGAATAGCTCACATTCCAGCATATCGGACCTGAATGCTCTAAAATATCATTGCTTCTTCATTGGTTACTATAGCAGAATCGCTAAGCTCAAAAGTCGACATAAATGTACGCTGCACCCTGAGGAATTTCATCAATATTCACCATTGCAAAGGACATGAGATTTTCTCAGATAGAAATATTTAAGGCGAAATGGGACTGATTTTTTCACTGAACCATCCAGGGAGGAATTAAATTTTCCCGTTAAAGTTTGTACGCAGCAGCGAACGTTTTCCCTCGTTAATGGCGTTTTTTCCTCATGTTTTTTCTTAAGTAATCTTATCTAGTAGCGCAACTAGTTAACTAGTAGCTCAGCTAGTTAACTAGTAGCACAGCTAGTTAACTAGTAGCACATCTAGTTAACTAATAGCACATCTAGTTAACTAATAGCATAACTAGTTAACTGATTAACACAACTAGTTAACTAGTAGTACAGCAAGTTAACTAGTAGCACATCTACTTAACTAGTAGCACATTTAGTTAACCAATAGCATAACTAGTTAACTGATTAACACAACTAGTTAACTAGTAGCACAACTCACTGTTGCTCGCTCCGTTCATGAGTTTGAGGTGCGAGGTGGAGATGAAGGAAGGAAAGCGGGCCTGGTACGCGCCTTCAATGCTCTGGTCCCGGCCGTACCTGAGCGAGTTGTCGAAAAAACTTAATGCCCTCTACCTTCTCAAAATGCACAATTAATAAAAGAATATGCACGGTTACCGTACGCTTGAATGGTTCAACATTAACTAATCAATTTACAAAATTTAAAAATAGCCCCTCAAGAATTTGGTCATTAAACAAAATATTTTTTACTTATCTTGTTAAGAAGGGAGAGGCAAGGCATCTCTACTAAGAAGAGAGAGGCAAGGCATCTCTACTAAGAAGGGAGAGGCAAGGCATCTCTACTAAGAAGGGAGAGGCAAGGCATCTCTATTAAGAAGGGAGAGGCAAGGCATCTCTACTAAGAAGGGAGAGGCAAGGCATCTCTACTAAGGGTAAGCGGTGACAAAAAATTGTTTTCTCACCCAATGTATAAGTTGTATTTATACTAGGTCCTCTGCATGAGAAAAGCCATATCGACTTAGCCATATCGCAACCACGGGAAGCTATAGAAGCAAAAAAAGTTAAACTTGACAAGCTTAAGATGATACCTTGCTGTCAGTGTTTCTTCATGCTCGATGAGCCTACAAAACAGATTATTGACAAATGAATAACAATAATAATATTCAAGAGTTGAACTTAGTAAAGAGTCGATCGTAACGAGCGCATCAAGCGCAAAATGAAGACGTACCGATCCTTGAAAGTGTAGCGGTAATTCTTGCCGTCCACGAACTGGAGAGCTTGGCATGAGTGAGCGCGGTCCTGGCTGCTGCCTAAGGACATCGCCAGGCGCATCTCCCCGGTGTTGATCATCTGAAAATTAAAACTCCCATTTCTCACCAAATTCAGATGTGACATCATCAGCAGCTGTGCAAATGTTTTAACTGAGTGGATGTGATCATGGAAACTTAGCTGGCAAAATCCTGAGCTACAATGCATTCCATTGAATGAGTCCGACGAATTTGGGAGAGGCACTGATGAGATAATCGACCACTAACTCTTGAGTAGAGGCCGGCCTTCGTAATCCTTCAAGTGAAGCAGCAAAAACATTTGAGTTATCATATTAATCACTTTAAAGCTCACACACAACAAAAATACGAATTAAAAAACATGCGATCATCAATTATTCCACGGTGTCAAAATTATATATACACGTTAAAATTTAAGATGCAAAAGTTGAACAAAGTTGTCGACATGATGAGAGCTTGAGTTAATTTTCTGCAAGTCTGGTTTGCTCAGATAGATTCATAAATCTTCTCTAATTACTCGGAAATAATTACAAGTTCAAACTCGAATGAGTCACGAAGACATGCAACAAATTTGAAATTTCTTAAGTTATGCGCGTTGATGAAGGAGAACGGATGAAAGATTATGTTCAGTAAATGCTTCAATGAACTATTTACTCCCTCAACCATGGACTGAAATGAGTGTCTGCATATTAGAAGTACAAAAGAATTTTGCGAGAGAAACATCATTTATATTCCTTTGATCAATTTATTTAGAGTCCGTCATTGTTCGTAAGAAGTTTTTCATTTACTTTTAATTTAGGATACACTTGCCGACAACGACCCATGAGCTTGACGATCACGTTATAACGAAATTTTGGAGGTAGTTTGAACGAAAAAATGTTTAAAAGAATTTACAATAGTAGGTAGGTCTGCGAGAAAATTTTAGCGGAGGAAAAAAACTCGTGTTCTGCACACAATCATCAAAGGTATTCGAAGTTCCAGTGCNGGGGGGGAAAGTAGTGAGAAGTGAGTTTATCGTAAACTTCCAACCCACATGCCATGTGCAGTTTGTGTCACTAAGAGACTAAACAAGTTAAGTTTAAGCCTCCCAAACCACAACAAAGGTGGTTCAATGAGAGGAAGGAAAACGACGTCATTCATATTATGTCAAGAGAATGGGAATCTATGAATAAGGTGTGTTTCCACACAAGATCCTTTGCTGATAGAAACAGTAAGTTAAGAAAGATGTTTACGAAATAAGAAAAAACTTGAAGAAGGAAATCGAAAATGCTGAAAAAGAAAAGAACAGCGAAGGGAAAAAGACAGTCAGTTACAAAAAAAAGCACTCTATTAATAAAGAGAAAGCTCATATGACATTTAGCTCGGGACCTCACCCTTTCCTCCAAGAAACGCTAATTCCCCTCGAAAAAATAGTTGCATCTCCGTGTAGGGTGTTCATGGTGAAACGTAAAAATGTGCTGAATATCGATAACATTAAATAATGGTAACATTGCAGGCCAAAAGTGATGAGGGTTTATTGCCACCAGTGCGATGAAGCACGCTCTCTGAACTAGTTCCTAGGTACTTGTTTACATGTGTGAGCGATGAGTTAGTTTCTAATTTTCTACATGTCGAGATTGTAGACGATCTGGTTTGGGATACAGAATCATTTACTTCCACGTTTAAATTCAGCAATTTTAGCAGATATAATCATCACGAATTAGCTCAGGAGCCAATGCAATAGGAGACTGTCTTCCAAGGCCATCTACATCAATGCTTCACTGTCTTTTCCTTTTTTATTTTATTCGTTAACGCTCTCAAGGTTACAACAACTAAACTAAGATAGCATGTTCTTTTCTCTATCTTTTCTTCGAACATTGGCTGGCTATGATGATATCTATACATAGGCATAGCAACAAAGGAAATTTATGACAGGATATTTTAAATAATATTGTACTGTCAAGTTTAACTTCATTCAAAAGAAAACTTTTCTTTGTTTTTTCCTTCCTTTAAATGCTATGGTACATACAATATTCAGTCGAGGATCCGTACAGCAAAGCTGGAAACAGTAAAAACACCCTTAACACGTTCCCCGCGTATTGGGCCACATGTGTACCGGTCGGTAAATTGCTCATTCGCTTACCCGTAAAAAAGGCATTTCTTCTGATTCGCGACCTTTTTAAGAAATAACTGTTAACATACCAAGTGAAATAAATCGTCGAATTGTATTTTTCATATTTCTTCGGAAGGATCTAAAGGAAATCTAAAGGTAAAGTCGATTTCCCTATTGTGCTACTTACACCCTAACCGACTGCGCACTGTTATTGGAAGACACGTTATAAAAGTTAAAGGATAAAAATGAAACCTGATTGTGATTTCAAATAAATCTGCTATGATAGAAATATACCCCAAAGTCAACAACTAAGTCTGGGACAACTGGAACATACTGGGAATTGAACAACATAAGTCTGCGATGATTGAAACATAACTGAAAGCCAATAAATAACAAGAGACGATAAAGTTCAGCCTAGTTCTTGCTGATAGTGAATGATGAGGAATCATTTAAGCTCCAGTCTCAGCCCTGATCCTACTCACGTAAGCGCTTTATAAGGTCTCTCACGCAGACGACATCTTTTGTTGCTTCTCGTTGTGGTCATAGCCAGTGAGATACTTCAAAATAAGTCTGATGATTGCCAACATTCTGAATATTTAGACCCCTCAATATTTAGGATCATACCTATGAGGTTTTCAATGCATGTCCATTCAGATTTGAGTGCTACAATTCTGAAATTAAAATTGTATCTTCGCGATAATAAAAAGCTGCAAAAGCATTGACGGAGTAGGGACTGCCCCGCCATACAGTACAGTGTGACCGAAGATATACTACAACCTAATAAGCAAAGTTCCTCATCATTGAAGACCCTAGAGCCTTGATAAATAAACACACTCTTATGATGAACAAGTGAACGAGTCCGAAGTGTGTTTGCTAGCAGACGATTTTACTGAAGGACGCACACTAGTAAGTATAAATGTTGTTGGTATCTGTTACTTGATGTCGTCAGATCAAGTCGTAACAAGAGTTGGTCTACATTGCAGTTTATTATATTACTAGATAAACATAACGACAGGACCACATGCATTCAGAGGAGATCTTTAAATATTAGACATAATTTTTGAGAGAGTTTACTCCATAAACCTATTGCTACGTTATGGCTTTTATCCTTGAATACTCATTTTGTGCTTTCCCGAATTGTTAGTTTTATCATAGTCTTAGTAAAACTGAAAAAAGTACATTGGAAAATAATTTCTCGAAGGTACTCAAATTAATATCGGTAGAATTATTTTCAGTTATAAAAACGCAACCTTTGTAGCCGTGCCCGAGTGCCGTGTTTTATCACTTACGTGTTTATTATTTATTATGTAATAAATAATGAATTTATTTACTATTCATTTATTTATTATATAAATAATAAATAAATATGTAATAAATAAATAATATAAAAATTAATAATATATATTCATTTATTATTATTTGATGACGTGTTTTATTACGAGACAAATATTTGATGTTAATCACACGCTACGTCGTTGAAGAATTCCACGGCGAAAGTTCGATCATTTGACCACATTCTGAGGCTTATTGCTTGCCATCCTCGAGCATATAATATTATATAGGAGGAGAGGCTAAGCTTCGAGGTTGACCTCATAAAGCTCCAAAATTGACGAGGCTTCATTCACTAGAATTATTTGGTGTAATAATAATTCTTAATTATTTTTAGTGTGCGATTTATGAATGTGGGAACACTGAAAAACGTTCTCAAAAAAAGTCAGTGTTAGTAACTACTGAAGGGAACATGGTCTGTGTCGATGCACATCAGGGTCGTGAATGCCGTGCCCAATCGACCGTGGAGTCTACATTCTCTGCTTAAAATCCAGAATTTTTTGAAATGATAGAAGTCAAACGAGCGCCATTTCAACAATTTACTGATGATTTTTACCTACGCTAAAATGCGTACAAAATAATTTTCCTTTAGTCATAAAATTTGTGCATCAGATTTGGGAAAATTCCTTCAGTTTCACTGAGCAGCATCATACTTTTTACAGTTACGCATCCAGCCAGAAGTCTCACCCCAAAGTCTGAGAGCATAACTCATTTTAAGCGTTCAACCAAATTATGATGTGACTATCAAAATTCCGAATCGAAACGAAAGCCGCAAAGGGTGACTTTATAATGGGATCTCGGTATTGTAAACTACATTACAGAAAATGTTTGGCGGTAATAGAGCGTCGTATTTTTTACACTTCTGCTCTACGTTCCCATCTGCTAGATTAGATTTTTAGTTTGTTTAGCCTCCCTATCCGCAACAAATGCGATCCAAAGAGAGGAAGAAGGTACTATTGAGTATGGAGTTAAGGGAACATGGAATCTATGCAGAAAGGGCATAAAAACAGTAAGTTCAAGAAACAAGACAGAAGTTGAAGAAGAAAGTAGTAGGTGCTGGAAAACAGAACAGTGAACCGAAAAGAAAGATGGTTCTTAACATAACAAAAATATTTTATTTCAACAAAAAGAAGGCCTTCTTAACTCTGAGCTCGAGCCCTCACATTTCACCCCTGAGAGCGCTAATTCCCATAGGAACAATAGTTGTATCCCCCTGAGGGGCTTGCCATCTGCTACTCAACACTATCGAGGCCAGAAAGGAAGTTCGGGGTTTTGTGTATCAGTGTTGAGCTGTGGAGGGCGTCAGAAAATGGGAAAATTTCTCTTATCCACAAAAACCTGTTCATTCCGTCACAAGTTCAGGGCAAAAACAACATGATTTGAGCTTTGTGAATTTTGCAGAATAATTCTGTTTATTCAAGACGAGCTCGTAAAAAACAGTGTTCGTAGGCTTCATCATATTGTAGGCAATAAAAAAATATCGGAGATATCTGCTAGCTGCTTTCGCTCATTTACTTGTTGCGAAAAAGAAAGCGGAAATTTTGCTTGTTCTCACACCTGAAACTTGGGAGCACTAATTCCTTGAACAGAATTTCACTTTTGAATCTGTTATTTATTAATCTAATATTTATTTATGAACTATTACAAGTAGATGCGATTCCATTATACCTTACACAGTTATCAAAAGATGTGTTTTTTCACTTTTAATTAGGCAACAGAACGTAATTACTCATTTGTTAATAAACTACTAAAAGGAGTTGCAATTCCATTATGCCTTACACAGCCATCGAAAGAAATGTGTTTTTCCACTTCTATACAGGCAACGGAAAATAATATTGTAAATTTATAATAAAAAATTTTCTTTTGAGGAAAATTCTTTAGCGACAAAAAGTAAAATTTATACGTACAATTCGTTGCAGTGAACTTGCTTAAATTTTCATCACAAGCACAACTTGAATAACATTTTTGCTTGTCGATGGATATTACTCTGTAAATTCCTGTATATTCAACGACAAACCATTGTCCTCCATTCGTGGTGCGGATATCCTTCACTAAATTTACACAATGATTTTTTTTGGTTAGTTCTAAGAGTCCTTAGTTACAACTTGGCGATATCAAAAGAGAAACGAGAAGGGACCACTTAGGATGAACTGTAGAAAACAGGGAATCTATGCCTAAGGTATGTCCCCACATAGGAACAAGTTATGAAGGGAGAGGAGCAAAAAACAAAGAAGCGATAGCGTAGAAGGCATGCGGACTGGAAGAAAAAAGTGGGCACCAAAAATGAAAGTCCCGAAAGCCGATCAATTGCCGAGGTAAGCGAACATTTTGTTCTCTGGAGACTCAAGTCTCCATGGCATAGCATAAACAAACCTAACCAGCCTGAATCTAATGCTCTCTTTGGTGAGTAAAGTATTAGTAGACACGCACAAAATGCTCGGACAACAATGTTCGGGCTTGTTTTAATCAGAACGTTCGGACAACATTCTGGTAAGCACGCATTCTCAATGGTTATTACGTGTGGCTCGTCCTTTTTGAGTCGTATAAACCATCCCAGAAAAGATAAACTTGAATAGTTCACGAGAGGCTGGAACCATAACTTCTTTCATAGGTACTCTATCCAAAAAGACAACTGAAAACAAACCGAGTTAAGTTCTCACAGAGCTGGAACAAGGCATTTTTCTCCTATGCTGCGTCGATGTATCCAATGCTAAACCAAATATTTACTCACAGCGTTTGCTTGTGTGTATGAACAGCAGCTAGCAGTTCATGCGAAGTTTCTAGAGGAGACATTTTGAAATTTGCGACCAAACCCTGTCACGAACTACTACACTTTCCGACCAGTGAAATTGATTTAGTAAATCAATGTGTCCTCTTGTGGGATGTTTAGCTCATAACATAAATGACCTATTTCCTACTACAACGTTTACAGTGTTGGGTCAAACTGATTTTAACTCAAATTGGAATCAAAGTCAATTTTAAACATTAAAATGAACGACAGATTGGTCGGAATCCGCTCCCATTTCATCAAGTACTAGTAAAAATTCAGTTTATGATCGCCGGGAGCACAGCGCACCCACGAGGGAGACCCGGAGAGGGAACTCCCCCGGTATCCGCCGGTGGGTCAGCAGGCTTCCAGTAGTTTTAACACTTTGACTGCGGCAGGTAAAACTGAAGTTTAGTATTCAACTCAAATTAAAGTCAACTGTCGTAAATAATGTTGGCAATAGCAAACATTATCTGGATCATGCCTTCATTTAGTTTTCACCAAGTATTCATGAAAATTGAGTTTTTGACTACTGACCGATCAGTAGGAATATGAAAATTCCCTCCGTGTACCACCAGTGGCTCACTTCGCAGTTAAAGTGTTGAAGCCTCATGCACGAGTACGAATATAAGAAATGGATGCCATTTCCATGAGGACTCGCCTAATGTATATAACAATAGCGATGCAATACCTTTAGTCCGACCCTCCACTCACTTAGCACGTTACAATCTTCGGCCTGGTCCAAACCCTTCTTGATTGTCTCCCATGCCTAAAACACGTCTACATCCCTGCACTTTATACGGAATTCAACTTCGAACATTCTAACCAACTCTATTATTGTCGGAAAAAAATTAATTTACCTCTCTCGCGTATTAGGTTTAAGCATCATGCAGAAAAATCTATTCAAGACATTCGAAGGTCAATTTTAAATGCCCTTAGGTTAGGTTAAGTTACTAGGTTGCCATTACTGTCTAGTGCATTGGTGTCAAGATTGTACATCCTTATAATCAACAAAAATGAATAAGAAAAACAGCACTGCAAATTGTTATGAGCCAGTTATACTCCGAAATGCTGAAGAGAAAAGAAATGAGACTGGAAAATTTAATGATTAAAAAATGCAAAAGGCTCCCAATTCAGCATGACGTTCTCGTCCACACTTGGCTAACGTAAAAAAGAATTCGTTCACAGTTTTGGTTTCTAAAATATACAGCTCTACAAGCTCAGTTTTGCACAATATGCAAATTCCTATACAGGTTATATGTCTTCCCTGCCGTCGGTGTCGTTACATCGCCAGTATGGGACTGTGATGAAGGCTGAAGTTTACTTAAAATTCCGTAAATATACCACGAATTTCCAACTAAATTCGTCTTTCGTTGGTGAGGTTCGATAACTTGAGCTATGGTGAGCCAAAGCTTTGAGGACGCTAAACTAACAAACTTTAACTAGGCCTATCCGAGAAGGTGGAAACTGAAAATTTTTATTTGATCTAAACTTTGCTAAAATACAGATTTTTTTTCCGAACACTACTGAAGAGAAATTTAATCTCATTTTCATCATATCCAGATTCCCTACGTAACCAAACAACGCGAGGAAACAGAACTGCTTCTATTTAGGTGTAACAACACTTTATGCACCACTACGATTAGTTCGAACTTTTGAGAGGATGAAGGATGCCAGCTAAGCACAAAGCTATAATTAAGACGATTGCAAATGCAACCACGAAAATATACGTTGGTGATAAGTCAAATTTATAATCTGTGTCGGTCTGAAAACATTTTTTCATTCTGTACTGCACAAGCCATCGCTTTTCATAGAACTTTGAAAATACAGAGTTAGGTCATTCATCTGACCAGAGTCGGAAATATTGTTCATTAAGAGTATGGAATGCAAGAAAGTTCACATTATTTTAGAACAACTTGTGCATTGAAGTCCTGGTTAATCAATACCTACGGGTGTAAAATAGCGTATATACACTCACAACCGCACATGGCCAAAGTCGGAAATCTTGTTCCCGCAGCGTAAGTAATGGAAGAAAGAAAGTTGAAATAGTTGTAAAGCAACCAATGCATTAACGTTTTTTTTATCAATACTTACGGGCATAAAATAGCGTATATGCACGCATGACACCGAAGCGTGACACACACAAAGTTGCTGTTTTTCAGCAGACTGAACTTCTTCCTGTTTCAGTTCGCCCGCATCTGCGGATGGGAATTGCCGGATGCTTGCATTTACTCTGTTTCTTCCGCGTTGAAACAGAACAATGTCTACTAAAAACTCCCAACTGCACAACCCCCTACTATAGTGCTTAAGTTTGCATGTTTTTTGATGTTTTATAAGTTTCTGAATGAAAAACTAGTAGAGGGAGAAGTCAGATAAATCAAGCTCAAACATTTCTCTCTTCAGCTATTGATACTGAACCCCGTTTTTACGTTGAGTTAATTTCAAGTTTTTGCTCAGCTGAGTTGATATGTTGGTTTCCTGAATGCTAGAGTTGGGAATTTCTAGCAATTAATATTAAAAAATATAAACCTCAAAACTAGTACTGCAAAGTTCCAGTTTAAAAGTTCCAACTGTCCCATGCAAAATGGACAATGCACTCATGGGAACATTTTCGAACAAATTCTTATTTCCTCAGTTTGTGGTAAGATGAACAAAAACAAGACGGGATGGAAGTAATGATCTCTCCCTTCACGTCGCCGTCTTCACACGGTCAACTGTAAATCTTGTCTTGTGTCTGACGTTTGAGAAAACTGACGCATGGTGATGCAATTGTATATCGTAAAATGTGCTGGCGAGGTGTAATGCATTTTGATTACTCTTCGCTTTATTTCAGGAAGCCACTCGTAATTGGCTTTAAAATAACTACAGTGTGAGTGTAACGAGCACAAAATTTCAGTCTTGAACTTCCAGTATAAGTTTTTAAAGTCTTCGTACTCTTCAGGCGCAAGTATGAGTTTTGAACAGCGCGAACTTACGCAATCAAAGCAAAAAAATGAATTCTGGAAAGCCCGAACCAGAAAATCGTTAACAAAAAATGCAGTGCTCGACCAAGTGCGTCCCGAAAGAAACCGAAGCGGAAATAAAATGCTCACAAACTTAGACTCCTAGGAATGTTCATTGGAGAACACAATTACATTTTTTTATGTATCATAAAACTAGCAAGCTAAACTTACAACGCAAAGCGATACCATATAACAATATTAATGGCCATGTTTACGCATCATCCAATGCTAACACCAATCAATATCTAAATACATTATTCCGTTATTCATAAAATAATTTAAATATCGTATCAATTATACAATTGAGATAAATTTTCACAAATATAAGATAAGAGTGGCACAAAATGTCCTAACTCAAGGATCGACTGAATATCGAGCTTGCTAATCGTACGCAGACACAATATTCTAACCATAGACAGAAAAAAGGGAAAGAAAGAAAGGAGGAAAGAAAAACCATTTGTTTGATAATTTAAAAAGAAATTGATGCATGAAATGCATTACAACCAATTAGGGTTAAAATAATTCACAACAAAAAGGTCCTAAATCGAAGCAACCCAGACATTGGCCAAAAAAAGTCTATGCGTGAAATACATGACAGCCAATTGGATTTTAAATAATTCTCAACGAAGAGAGCCTTAATAATTATTGAAGCAACCCAGACATGGGACAAAAATTCGGGATCTTTTCCAGATAAGCCCCGCCACTAATGCAACACATAAGTTCACCCACTTGCAACTTCCGAAATAATGCACCTATCGACTTCAAATTACTCTCAAACGAAAGAATGTTTCAATCTTTCGTTCGAGAGTAATTTGAAGTCGATAAGTGCATTATTTCGAAAATTACAAGTGGGTGAACTTATGTGTTGCATTAGTGACGTGGCTTATATGGAAAAGATCCAAAATTCGATTCATGAAATGCATTACTACCAATTGGATTTTAAACAATTCTCAACAAAAAGAACCTAAATTGAAGCAACTCAGACATGGGAACTCACGTCGAGCATGACCATCGGTGTGAAGAGCGAGGAGGCCACGTAGTCAGGACATTGTCCGTTCTCTGAGAGCTGCGCCAGGACGCCTCTAGAGCCCATGAACGTCAGGACTAAGATGAGCCAAAGACACTTCATGTTCACCTTTGAATTTACCCTACTATGGATGTATGATACGGCGAAACTTGATGGAACAAGGGCACTGCAAAGTTTGTTGCTTCTACAGTAAAAAAAAAGTGATGTGAATGCTGGCAATTTAACGGTAAAAGTTGCAAGGTTTTGAGTTAAATGTCTCACGTTCGGCTTTGTGGACCGCTAAGATCTAATAAAAGCTTGTTGAATAATTTTTTATTCCTATGTGATCAATGTTGCACTAAAACAATACAATGAATCAGGAGAGGATAGAAATCCATTTCTCTATGTATGCTCAAAATTACTCATGCTTTATGATAGAAGGAACACTTGTTGCAAAATGTCGATGTCATGAATTACGGTTTCAGTCCAGCGACACGACACAGATAGACGTCAGCACGTAAAGAGCACTGGAGCGAACGCAGCCGTAGGTCACTTCAAACTGAAAATGAAGCTTAGACCTGAAGCCGATACTTTCTTCAGGAGACGTAAGAACCGCCACCGTACTTGATTTGGCTGCAAAAACGTCGGGTAGAAAGCAGAACTCTGGAGAAAACTTGCCTAGTGCGCCTTAAGGGAGATACTCAGATCCACGCGAGGAGCCCATGGAACCATCAAAAAACAAAGCATGAACTTTCACTTCCAGGGTAAGTAAATACTTTAGAGGAAAGTACGGGAAATTTGATCTTCAATCATATTAGGACAGAGTTCTTTTCTATTAGAAAAGAATTCTTCTCTGACTGAATATGGAGAAGTGGTTCAATTACTGTGAAGAGGTGATCTTCATTGACTTCGACTCAGACTCAAACTTTCAAGTGAAAGTCTATACATTGTGTTGTGGTATGAATTTTACCATTTATAGAGACGGACTCAAGGGCAAGTACCCTTAAGACTGGGTCAGACAAACTCATAAAAAGTCCCTTATAGCGTAGGATCAGGCGAACACACAAAAAAATAAATTATATGATATGAACAGACATTCTTACTGAAAATAACAGACAAACTCGAAAAGCTCGATAAGGTTTTAAAATGAATTACATTGAAGATTTACGGTCGCTTAGGGAAATTATAATGAACTAGCTGAGAAAATAGTTAATTTTAGTTAAATTCTTGGTGCTCCAAATACTGTACGGTATAATGAGTGGTCTGAAAATGATCTCAGAATGTAGTTGTGATTTGTAAAATCATAAACTCTGCATATAAAAGTAATGATAGATCGATGACGCCTTAATGAAGGATGCGAATAAATTATCAAAAACATATACACTTGACGTGAGATAAATGTGACGAGTAAGATACTTTGAACCACGCTCAACTGGTGCGTTTTGCACCCAGTCTTTTAGGAAATTTGAAATCATACAAAAACTCTAGATAACGAACAAAATAAATTTTGGTTGCAGTGAATTCGGAAATAAACTTAACTAGAATCGAGTACGTCGCTGTCATTGCATGCTGCTGCTGAATTTGAACCAACAAAACAGCAGGAAAACTGCCGTTTAATTTGATTTCAAACACTCCCCTTTTAGTTCAAAAAAGTTATGCCACTTGAATTTGTAGCAATCGTGAAAGTGTCAAACAATCAAACAACAATCAAACAAACAGTGTGTAGCAATCGTGAAAGTGTCAGGTTAAAACAGAACGCTCATGCGTTATTACATTTTTTTAACATCACCTTGAACATTTTCTATACAAGCTCACACGCAACAAAACAATATCATGCGACTGCTCATAAATGTGAAGAAATTAGCAAATCGAGTCACCACAGTCAATTTCAAAACTATTCAATATACATGTGTGTTTAAGTGTTCAAGTGAAATCAATGTTTTTTAACACCTTAATTATGATGCATTTTTATAATTCGCAAATTAGAAGTTCAACGTTTGCTTAAGCCTTGGCACTATTCACATGATCACACGCAGATACATTTTTGGCACAGAGGTGCTAGCAGGGAAGCTTCTTCATAACTCAGGCCAGACGATGACCACAGAAAGCGACGGCTTTTTACTCATAGGTTTCCACTCGCTAAAAAAGGGCAAAAAATTAGTAAAAACTGGAAACGAGGGCGACATGGCCAAGTCCGGGATGAAAATCATGCGAGGCAAATAAGAACTGCTCGCTAAATATAAGAAACGTTAACAGAAATTTGAAAGTACTCAATACAATTAGTTGAACAAAATGCTGTTTGTAGGCAGCAATATTTTTGAACCGACGGAATTAAACCTCTGAAGAATCCTGCAGTCTCAGAGACTGTACGCCCATCATCACAGTCGAGACAGGAATCACGTCCAGCGTTGAGCGAATGAATTGCGTGAAGCATCTTCAAAAAATTCATTAAATAAAGTACATTATGGCAGCAATTTACGCTTTGACTGCGGCCAGTAAAACAGAAGTTTAATATTCAATTCAAATTCAAAGTCAATTGTAGTTGAAAATACCAAACATTAACTGGATCGTGTTTCAATTTAGTTTCAATTAAGCATTTTTTAAATTGAGCTTATGACTACTGGTTGGTCAGTGGCATAATGGAAACCCCTTCAGTGCAGTGACCATATATGGCTCCGTTGCAGTCAAATTGTCTAGTTGTGGTGGAGTTAAGCTCAAAATCTAGAAAGTCAACCATTCGTTGCTACATGGATGCAGGGCGACAGAAGAAGTGCTGAATGTTACTTAGTGAAAGCCTGCCATGTGAATTAAATGTTCTCAAAAAAATTATGGCATTTCTATTTAATTAATATACCCTAACATCGAAGGTAGAAAAATTTCGTTATCAAATAAGGAAAATAACAGAGCACGGATTAAAATTAAATTCTGAGCTCGTTGTACCAATACTGACGCTCATGCAAACATGTAGGCTCGTTTTCCAATGCATTAATTTTCTGAAAATTAACAGGAAAAAAATCTACAAACTGCCTAGAAGTCCGTTAAAGTGTTAGCCCAAATTACGAATATAAAGTACGCATCGGCATTTAGTACAGATCAAGTTCTTATCAATGCAGCGGACGGAGTGCACAACGAGCCAGGTGTTGGAGTACCACAGTTGCCGCCCTCTTCAGGGAACTTTAATGTGCCGATCTTTCTAATTGATCGTCTTCGTCATGCCGATATTATTAATGACTTTGTGACAGGTTCTCATATGGAAAATGAAGCAATTCAATGAGAGGAC
>JACJUY010001578.1:98201-139071 GCA_014220935.1 Platorchestia sp. MABIK
GAGCCACTCGACATAATACACGAGTAGGATACACGAGCCACTCAATGGGATACACCAGCCGTTGGTTGACGCTGAAGAAAAACCTAAATGATTTTTTCCCGCACTCTGCATGTCTTTCCAAGTGTGGTAAGTGTCAACCGCGGACAAAAAGAACACGGTGCCAACTTGGTGCCAACCCTGTCCCTGCTTAGGACCGGTCAGTTGGTACACAGCGAGCGGCGAGATTACGTGTGGCAGCAGCTGTCTTCGTCCTACCACTCGTAAGACTGTTTTTAGTGGTTCAGTTCTTACAGAGCGGTAAAATTATATGCAATGACAGCCTGCTCTGCTCTGGAGAATAAAGTAGAAAAGAAAAGTAGTTCGTATGCTAAAGAATCGGTAACCTGCTCAGCTCTGGAGGATGAAGTTGAAGAGAAAAGTAGTTTTTAAACTAAAGAATTGGCTTGCCATCCTTTTGGTTGCTGGAGCTGTTACCAAGCAGTCGAGGAGCCAAGGCCAGTCGCTGAAACTACCTGTTAAACAAGCCGCTTGCAAATTGTGTAGTTGGCGTACCGCTCCTTTGTTCAATTGGTTAAGAAGAAACCCAGGATGATTTATGTTCGAGGAAAACATCAGGAGGTTTGAGTATAACATCTGTTTAGAAGTTACCATGGGGTCGAAGAATATTGAATCATCTGTTTAGAAGTTACCATGAGGTCGAAGAATATTGAATCATCTGTTTAGAAGTTACCATGAGGTCGAAGAATATTGAATCATCTGTTTAGAAGTTACCATGAGGTCTAAGAATATTGAATCATCTGTTTAGAAGTTACCATGGGGTCGAAGAATATTGAATCATCTGTTTAGAAGTTACCATGAGGTCGAAGAATATTGAAGCATCTGTTTAGAAGTTACCATGAGGTCGAAGAATATTGAATCATCTGTTTAGAAGTTACCCTGGGGTCGAAGAATATTGAATCATCTGTTTAGAAGTTACCATGAGGTCGAAGAATATTGAATCATCTGTTTAGTAGTTACCATGAGGTCGAAGAATATTGAATCATCTGTTTAGAAGTTACCATGAGGTCGAAGAATATTGAATCATCTGTTTAGAAGTTACCATGAGGTCGAAGAATATCGAAGCATCTGGAACTCTAAATATCTACTCGTCATCATGAGGTCTAGTTGTGAGAAGACATTGGGAGTGCTGATATATCGAAGACGCCGGTGCTCTAAATATCCAGGCGACATCAACAGATCTGCCCTTCAACTCGTCAAGAAAAGTAGCAGAATTGGGAAATTGACTTTACTGGTCGAGTATATTTTATCTTTCCTAAGAAATATGAAAATGTAATTGCACGACGACATTTCACCTCGTATGATGGCTTCATAGGCTGACACAACTCACAGTTCTGGCGGATTTAATTCAGTCAAATCGGCAATTTTGTGGCGAGCAGCGACGTCGTTTTCAGACAAATTCTGCCCTTGCGCTTCTTGCGATTTTCACTGCAGGGCCAAAAACGAAGGTGTCATAATTTAGGCGAATATTTGTTTTATGATGATTTGTTCCGTACCAATTTTTTGTGCAACATGACAATGTTTTCGAGAACAGCTGTTATTTTCAGCCATGAGTGTATCAATAGTAGAAGCTTAAACTAATTACAAATTTACCTCATATGAATTGAAGAATATTTTAGCTCATAAATGCTTTGTGGAGTAAATGGTAAGTATAGCCATAACGTTATGTTTACATACCTTACCTGGACAACAAGAAATGCGTACCACGATTTTACTTGATTATCTCTGCGCAAAAACTGCAGCATACGACTAAACAGTAACTACAAGAAACTCTATATGCAAATGAGTGAATTTACCAGATTGATATAATTTTTTTTTTCTCTCACAGATAGTGTTTAAAACACCATTACGGGTCATAGTGCAGGGTGCAGATACAGCGGGAAGAGATAGTGTTCGATTACGAAATTAAATCTAAGAGAAGATCGACATGCCTCCGAATGAAGCCATCGTACATCCACGCAGAGGATCGGACTTAGCTTCCAGTGGCGGTAAGAAGAATCCAACTCCTGGATTTCGCGTTGACGTACCCACTGACCGTGACGTTGCCGTCAAGACCGGAGATGTTTGGATCAACGCCAAGAAAATTGACGATGATATCGGGGACTTGTGGAGGGTTCATGACAAACTTTATGATCTCTCGGGCTTCATCGACAAGCATCCGGGAGGTGAGGTTCGGGTGCAAACTATCAGTATTGAATTTTGGGAGTTACAATTAGCATCTAAATGAACCTGGTGCCATATTTGATTCTGACATTTCAAACGGTTTATTGATTTGTTATAGATAGAGTTTACTTGTTGAAAAAATTTAATTTTTCGTCGATTGAGAATAACAATTATTTAATTTTGTTAATGCTTAGTGCTCACACTAAAAGCAGCACAGCTATAATTTCAGTTGTAGCTGAAGCAAACATGAAAGTTTATTGAGAATTGAGTTCAAATGGAATTTTGTAACAAGAATCGAGGACACAAGTAGTACAGTATGCAGTGTGTCTCATTCATTGAATTCAAACTGAGTTATTTTATCATCAAACAGTACAATAATACAGAAATAAACGACAAATATATATGAGCAGAAAAATTAAAAGTAGTTGCATGCATAATAAAATCTATAGAACTCTTGGTAACCATTACAATGCTTCCATATCATTGTGATATAATGCTGAACCATAAAGGGGAGTCTTCATGGTTATGCAAGAAAACTTGACATCACACATAAAAAAATATAAGTACCGATTACAATCTGTCAGGGCTGAGAAAAAATCATAAAACGAACTATTAGCGAGTAAATACTTTTTTGCCTCTACAAAAGATGTAGAAGAGGACTTCTGTACCTCAACAAAGCCTTTATACAAAAGAATACTCACTATCAGATCGATAATTTTCCTCACACAGGAAGGTTCTGGCTCGAGACCACGAGAGGAACAGACATCACGGAGGCCTTCGAAGCGCACCACCTCAACCCGTCCGTCTACAAGCTCCTGCCCAAGTTTTACGTGAAGGATGCCACCACAAAGCGGAACTCTCCCTACACCTTCCACGAAAACGGATTCTACAAGACGTTGAAGAAAAAAGTAAGTTAGCAAGAAAAAATTATTTTTAATATATGAATGATTACATGAATGACAGAGAAGGGTAAATTTAAGAGAATTGATCGATTCTGCACAATGTGGAAGAAACGGGTACGATAAAGAATCTATGAATTCAACACGTCTTGGGAAATGTTTAGTGAAAATTTATACATTCTGCAGATGACCCTGACAGAAAGTAATTCCAGTGCCAATAAATAGACTCTGTAAAGCTTTGAAGAAAAGATAAAGCACGTAACATTAGTTAAGAGAGTCTCCTAAACTTACGAGACAACGATGAATTCTGAGAATGGCGGGACTTCAGAGCAGAAAAGGGGGTTTGATTCATTCCTGAAATCAACAATTTCAATTTGGATGTGAAAATAGCACGTGATTGGTAAGGATGGTGGGCTTTGTTCCCCTTGAATAATTTTTATTCATTGATATTATGTAGAGTTGCTAGAAAATCGGGTATGCTATCGATATAACCAAATGTAACACATCTACTTTCCGAAACTTACAGCATTGAAACTTGGAATTAGATCTGCGTATGTATGATCTGTGTATGATCTGTGTATGAATATCATCTTTCTATACCATAAGGATGTGATTATGATTTCAATTTAAGATTAAATATATTCAATTATGAACAAATTATAAGTAAGGAGACCTAAGAATTTCATTTTTAAAAATGAATATAAGGGCAATTCCGAGCAACTGAAAACATAAAATATGATTTCAAATTCACTTTGCCTTCACATACTTTTTATCGGAAAATCAGTTGAAGCTAAAGATAATTTTTTATAATACCACATATATGTAGTACCCTGAATAAAATTCAGTTTCTGTCACCAAAAAGAGGTCGAGAGAATCCGTCTATAAAGAATAGAGTTTTAAGCTTTAGGTGTGCCGAAAATTACGTTGATTTATTTTAAATCTACTTACTATAATCACTAAGCGACAAAGTTTTCAGCTTTGAGGATATTTTAAATATGCCGAAAATTGTGTAGATTTATTTTCAATCCACTTACAATAGTTAAAGCACGATAGTCATCAAGCAAGCTAGCGAAACTAGTTAGAGTATTAGTTCAAACGGAATTCATAAGAGTCTACTTGAACTGAAATGATCCGTCAAATTGTTGAACATGATCGTGCTAGGCAAATGTGTTGCATGTCATGGTGCTGGGTAAAGCATACGGTATTCCATGTGCCTATTTGGTCAAAACGGATTTGCGGGAATTCTACGTCAAAAAACTCTGTAGGTGTTGACCGCTCGCTCATTAGCAGTGGAATAGAGAAAGAGAAATTTCAATTGCTTTTGACCTACATGAAATACTTGAATTGCTTAACTTGACATTTACTTATAGAATGTCAAGTACTTGACATTTACTTTTTAACTTGACATTTACTTATAGGCTATAGAAGACGAGTTTCAGCCCCCTTGACAAAATGAGCAAGGATGTCTTATGGGAGTCCACCTCGCAGGTGTGGCCCATTTTGTCCAAGATCGGAACCGGACCCACTCTGCAAATGCTGCTATTGATGGACGGCTTAGTTGCCCTCTTCGTGGGTCTCCTCTTCGCTTCCGCCTACTGCCACTCCTACCTCGCCGCCATACTTGATGGTGAGCTTTATGCCACTCCTACCTTGGAGCTATACTTGATGATATGAGCTATACGCCACTCCTACCTTGCTGCCATACTTGATGATGAGCTATATGCCACTCCTACCTTGCAGCTATACTTGATGATGAGCTATATGCCACTCCTACCTTGCAGCTATACTTGATGATGAGCTATACATCACTCCTACCTCGCCGCCATACTTGATGGTGAGCTATATATCACTCCTACATTGCAGTCATACTTGATGGTGAGCTATACGTCACTCCTACCATACTACATTACTGCAGTTGCCAAAAACATAAATTTCATTTATACCTCATTTAGATTTAAGTATGCGAAGATACGCTGGCGCATTCAATTTTGTGTGTCTTTTTATATGAGATATATTTTTAAGCAACCTTTTCACCCCCATTGTGAGACAAGTACGTATCAGAGAAAAAATTTCAACAAAATTTTGCTATTCCCAACGTCAATTCCGTTCAACTTAGAGTTTTCCCTAAGGCGAAGAATTCACCACACCTAATCAATCAGTTCAAGGACACTCAATCTTAGCATAAATTTGTACCTTGGATCATTTCATGCGGACTTGATGCCAGTAAATGTCTCCTAATGACACGTTAGCAGCGACGGGTTGAACAGAAGTTTAATATTCAACTCAAATTGAAGTTAATTTTTGAGATCAATTTTGAAACTAACGAACGTTAAATAGCTCGTGCCTTCATTTAGTTTTCATTAAGTATTGATGAAAATTGAGTTTGTGACTGCTGGTCGGTCAGCAGCACCATGCAAATTCTCTCAGTGACCACTGGTTGGCAATTTTGCAGTCAAGTGTTAAAACTCATTGGCTTTCAATGACCTGATCATGAATTGCATCCCGTTGAGATTTAAACATTTAAAATAATTCATTTACCACAAACGAGACAGTAGTAACTCAAAAGCTGACTATTGTTCTTTCATCGTCATTGCTGTAAGCGATCTATACTCATAAATGAAGCTCATTCAGTGAAGTACCACTAACTTGCTTGAAAAATTTTCTGCAAGGTTGAAATTTTTTTCAACTCTAACAGCACTATTCAACCCCAGCAGCCCCATATAATCCTGACAGCACTGTCGAACCTCGATACACTTTAGTTTCTCGTCCGGATCTTCAAAGTTGACACAATGGATGCGTGTAAATTGACTTATAGGTTAACAATGGATTTTCAATTTATCAGAAAGTGTATAATGTGGTTTATGACTGAAGCGTTGAAACTGTTCTTAAAATAATCACTTAGTGAAAATCCTCCAAACAACAAAGAAGAGCGAAAATTCAAATAACTATCGCAGTTAATATTCATACTACAAAACCATTTATTTATTAATTAAGAATCTTTATAGTAAGAAATTCTTAAAATCCAATGAGTTGTAATGCATCTCATGTCTCACTTTTTTGAAAATAAAAAGTTTTTTTTCTCTAATTCTTTCTTTCTTCCTCAGGTCTGGTTCTGTGGATGGTAACCACTGCGTCTCACAACTTCTTCCACAAACGCGACAACTTCCGCATGTACTACTGGGATCTGTCCCCTCTTTCTTCCGCTGAGTGGCGCATCACTCACGCTCTTTCCCACCACCTGTTCACGAACACAGTCTACGACTATGAGATTTCCAGTTTTGAACCGTTCATGCGCTTCCTCCCAGAGAAGCAAAAAACTTTCTTCCACAAATACATTTCTCCCATCACGTGCCACTTGAATGTCGTGTCTATGTTTCTACTCGAGCTCGTGAAGAGGACGGTCGCCATCTTCATCGGGTCCACCAAGTTCAGGTGGCCGAACCTCATCCCACTCGTCGAGTGCCTCGCGATGATCATTTTCTCTGGCAGCATCAAGACTGGTCTGGCGTAAGTGTGACAAACTTTGTGAAGTGTGCTAATACGTTACATTTTTGATAGCTTGTCAAATTGATGGCGGTTGTAAACGGTTAAGTCGAATTAAAATCATCAAGTCTTTGAGCATAAAATACCTATCATGAGGGATGTGAGGAATCTGGATCGCTCCAGTGGTTATGAAAATATTTATACGTGTAGAACTAACCCTTTTAACTAACATTTGCGACACACCCATTGAGCGCCCTAACTGCACCAATCACTTGAACGTGCAGCCATGCCATCTACGATGCGTCTCGAGATACTGGACCTTGAATAATGATTGTGATGGCTGGGCAGGTTGTTCGTGACGATGATGGTGAGTGCCAGCACTGTCTTCGTGATGATTGCAATCACCGCCGCCCACCATCACCCTAAAATCTACCACGCCCACGACGCCTTCAGGAGTGACCCGGACTGGGGGCTGTGCCAGCTGGACGCCGTCAGGGACAGGTCAGTAGACAATTCAACTCGGGCAGAATCGCATCAAAGACGCTAACTACGTTCCTGTGTTCCAAACAGATTTTACCGTATTGTCCACTACTGTGTGACATAGTGGTTGTATACCGTGTTGGTCACGATATCACTAAGAGTTTAATACTATCAGGTTGGTGTAGAAGTAATGTGCAATTTAAAAATTTTGAGTTGAAAGGAATAATGACCATTTAAATATTTATCTCCAGTGCTTTCAGCGACCTCATTTTAACTTTCAACAAACTCATAAACCCTTCTTTTACAAATATCTCTTGGCTTAGAATCAAAATACAAATTCAACTTATTTTCGATCTCTCTTCAATTGTTGTTAACCTAAGCCTACTAAAATGGTTTTATAGTCTTTGGAACAAATGGAAATCAGATGCAGGTTGCATGCGCCACGTCCTACTGCCTTGCAATTTCCCCCAGCGGTAACAACAGGATTCTTAGAATATTTAATTCATCGGGATTAGTGCTCTTGGACGATCTTTTTCTGGCTCATCTTTTAAAGTGAAATCACCACTTCAAAAACCTAAATACAACTCCTGCAACGCCTTTCGATCACCATGTCAGATCCCATAAGTGTTCTAAATAAAATTAGCTGCCGTACTTACATTGAACTTTTATGAAACTCGTATATACAGTATAACATTTTTTGTTAGATCTTCAGATAAAACAAACTTGGATGCAATATTTTTGAAAAATACGAACGTACCACAAATAGTTTGAAAAAAGTCGTTGAGCTTGGTCTCAGAAATACATTACACTTGTAACAGAATGTAAACAATTGACAAATCAGATTTCAAAAAACCTCTGCTCTAAATATCGGACATTACATTCGCTCCAAATTGAAACATCTTGGAATTTAAGTTCATGAAAAATTAATTTGGAGAGAATATTATTTAATAAAATTCTTTGTTTACTTTCAGGGAGGCTTCAATTATATTTACGGATTGTGTCACAATTGAAAAAAAATGCCCTGTCCGATAATTCCAGCGTTCTGACTTTGCCACATGCAATCATATATAAAGAAAGAAAGAAGAAAGGAAAAAACAGTTTATTTAAAAAAAAGATGACACAAAGATGATCACTGGTTTTTAAATGATTTTTATTTAAATTTAAGGTGTCAGCAAGCCCTAGTGTATACACATTGGTATAGTAATTCTCATGATGATATTTAAAACAAATGATTGAGAGAAAAACGTAAACTGCGTTGTTGAACACACTCGTATTAGTGCGCACTTACATTAAAATACAAGCGTAGGAACTTGGAATATCAGGAATTAATGTAGAAGGCATACTTGAGCAATAGTTCATGAGAAAACATGACCGAATATTGCGCCTGCACCGATATTAACAAAGCCATCACCAAATATGTTTTTTTTCTATCTCATAGAATTGAAGTGACGGGATCCCTTTTCCTGGTGGCGATTTCGTTTGGGGACCACACACTCCACCACCTCTTCCCTACGGTGGACCAATCGAAGCTATTCCATCTGTACCCTGTCTTTATGGAAACTTGTGAAGAATTCAACGTGAATTTTACATTCATGCCGGTAAAGGAGCTGGTGTTTGGGATGTACGCGCAGCTCACCTCCACCAAACCCAACACGAAACCTCCAGGATACACTGGAAAAGAAGGGATCGTGCCTCAAGTCATCAAAGATTTGATCGAAAAAGACAAAAAGGAACGATACACCATGGAGGCCAAGAACCGTTAGATTTTCATTTCGAATGTAGTTTTTTGCTTCTTTTTTAACTACGCAGGATTAACAAAATAATCATCTAAATTACGCACGACCAAAAAATTAGCAAACACCATTTACCCATTTGATGTTCTAATTGAAGTAAAGGTGCAGCCATCAAAAGAAAATGTGATTAAACTATAATGAAAGCACAGCCACTACATAGATGTTGTAAACGGAGAAAGCGATGTTGAGGGTAGGTAGAGTTTAAAAAATGTACCTAATAACAAGTATGCTATCAAATAGGGGGAGAGGCTATGGAAAATAAAGGGCCCAGTATTAGCAGAAAACGCAGCACAGGCCGCAATTTAAGCGAAAATTGTACACCACGACTAGTTAGAGTAAATATTCGCAGGCTTTCATCTGCTGCAATTTCCGAAAAAGGAACTGGCAATAATACGATGATAATATCAAAAGTGCATCCTTATACGCTCCAGTGCTGTAAACTTATCGCCTGACGGGTGAAGCGTAGTACTCACATATTCGTACTCACCGTAGTAAAGATAAGCATTACATAGAAATATTACTGATCTCTAGCGTGAGAAATAAACACTGCTTGAATGAAGCATTAAATAGTTGGATAAACGCTGATGTAAATAACAGTTTTTATTCTTCAATATTAGCTTCTTAGCAAATAACTCGGCTCTCTATGCACCTGAAGTGCTCCACTAGGGGGAGTGTGAAAACAACGCGTTGGGAACACAAAACTAGAATGCGAGCCCCTAGTTGAGGTATAAAGGCGGTTTAGTTTTAGAATAGTATATATAAGCATGGTAGGATTTAAGTTTATGTCATAGCAGGACTCTTGCATTGGTTGCACAAACAAATTCCCAGCCTAAAATTATTAAACCGTGGACTGCGGTTGTGCGGACGCTACGATCAATTGGATTAGGTTAGAAGAATTCGGATTGAAAAACTGGCTTTGTTGCCGTAATATACTGTTAACCTTTCTGAAAGGTGTAATGAATGTAAATGAACCAAAATGTTTTGCCTAATACTCCAAAATTTATTTCGTAGAAGTTAGCGAAATAGTTGTAATGTTAGTTGCATATTTCGGTGCGTGAAGTACCAATTTACCAAGTGGTACACAGAAGTACTAATACGTAGTCAACGTGTTGAAAAATAAAGTGAGAAATTTGGGTGCCGTCAAACCGAACTTGTGATTATTTTTTAGCATTGAGTTGAAGTTGTTGAACTTGATCAGTGAAGCATAATTCATATGTTGAGTCTATTTAAATTATGTTTCTAGATTTGTTCCTAACACATCACAACTTCTGTATTATACTCGTACTTCTCTCCTGAAATGAAATATGTACAAATTAACGCTCATTTCTTGCACGTTGGTGAGGTGGAAGTTCACCCTATTTCAATTTCGGCCACATGTTGTAGTTTAGTCCTCTCAGAAATTTAAATTTTAGCTGACTCTTTTCCTTTGCGACCGTAAAAATTTAGCATTGAAAATCAAGTAGTTGCGCTTGGAGGTTTTATTTCCTCACAAAAATTCTAAATACAATTTTAAAATTCATTTCAAGGTTCCTAGACATACTAATAAAACGAAGGCTATGATATAGTATGGTAATCACAACATCATGTTGAAAGAATATCACAATTTAAACCTCATAGAAAATTCGTACTGAATTTCCTCACAGAACACAACGTAAAGCACTGTTTATCAGAAAAGAAAAACAGTTTAATCCCAATACAGATGGTACAAATGTACATCATTGGTTTTTGAAATATCTTAAAGTTAATATGCTTAGATGATACACACACATGAGTATTGTAATACCCATGTCACTAGTCGATAAGAAATGATTGCGGGCAATGTACTCCTAATATTGTTTAATCTACATTTGATGATACATGTAATGATTCAGGCGACGCTAACTTCAACTGCAGGAAAAATCTTATCTGCGACAACAGCAAAAAGTAATTTGAAAGGAACTGACCATGCTGTCGCAGTCCTCCGTTGCTGGAATTGGGTTTAATTATGATTAGCTCTAATTCCTTTCTTCGATTCAATATTCATAATGACTAACTTCTTAATTACGAGTGTTAATAATAAGCTGTCTTTGTTACCACACTTATATCAAAGGGGCAGTGCAATCAAACATTGGTCAACTATTTTCTTGACTTAGTGATTTTAGTGGCATATTTATCAGCATTGGAGAATCTGTTGAAACATTAACTATTTCAAGGACTGCAAGTTGGGTCAAATCTTCCTAATCAAAACACATGAAGGCCTACCTAACCCACAGTTCGGGACTTCACATCTTCCTTCTGATATTGCTATACCCCTTAGATACAATAGTTGCATTCTCCCGAAGGGTGATCAATAATGAAAACCTTGCCTATAAATAAATTGTGACTCAACATTTTCGAAAGCAAATTTCCACTTATATCAACATTAAGGGAAAAATATAAGCACAGATACGTAGTGTGGATTGTGTGTAAAGCTTTGATTAGAATTAAAAGTTTTTTGAGATTCGAAGAACTGAATCTTAGCAAAAAAAAGTGCCTTTCTGAATTAATAAGGTAGAACTTTCAGACGCATGGCTATTATGTCACAGCCTCACGTTATCTTGTCATCCATATCTTGAGCCTTAAAGTCTGGCGCCAAAAATAATTTTTTCAGTATTAAATTAGTTCATAACATGGGAAAGGAAAATGTATTTCTTACTTGACACAATTCAAGCTTCAATTAAAAAAGATAGGAAATAAAAAAGAGAGACAAGAATATTTGTTAGTGTAAAAAGAAGTTGATTCATGAAATGCATTGCAACTCGTCACGTTTCAGATATTTCTTAACATATAGGTACTAAATAGATTGATAAACCATGAAAAGTAGACACTGACTATTTCAGGGGCTAAATACATTAATAATCGGGAGAAACTAAATATTTATTCATTCCTTCGGATATTTCACTCCAGGTTCGAGGGGTTAAAGCCAATGTAGCTATTCGTCTATTCAGTTCCCATAATATGCACCACAAGAGCAAACGTACGACGGTAGAATTCCGCTAAAAACAATGATAATCGTCGATAAGATATGAAAAACAAGAACTCATTATCGGAGGTCATCCATGTTCAAGGACAGATCCGTTTTTCTGAAATCGCTTCAAATTATATGACGCGCAGTCATCTGAAGTGGAGCGAGAGCAGCTATCTCGGAAGACAAGTTTTGCAGTCAAAATTTGTCAATTTTCCCATCGTAAATCTGTAAAAACTAAGTTTTCTTACTGCTTGTAATCCGAAATTACAGCGTATAGTAGAATTTTCTTCCGTTGCATTGAAGGCGGCAGTACGTGGCTTGGGTGCATGAGTTGCACATGCATTGCAATGCAATTCGGAGACCATTTAGACGGATCACTCAAAGTACCCACATTACCTGAGTTGTGCAGTCGTTCAGTTTGTTAGTGCAACGAATGCTGTCAATTTAAAAGTCACTAAACCATGCATGTGGCACTTGACAAATTTGCTCGACTCCTGATCGACGGTTTGTAGTACTTTTGATCGTGTGTCATTGGAATAATAGGTTTGGTTTCAGTAACTTAAACTCCTTTAGTTACGCAGGAGTGGATCCCTGAGCTAAGCAGAATATAAGGAATGTTAACGGCGGCGACAGCCCCAGCAACACTACTCGTATTGTGTGACCTTGGGCAAAGTTTGTGCCTCGTGTTCCCGCACCTTCATTCAAGTATGACAATTTGTACGACAGTTGTGTTGCCTTAAACGTAGTTTAAAATTGTTCGTCTGGCGAGTTTGCAACCCAAAAAAGTGCCCCAATCTCGGATATTTGAACAGGAAACTCAATTTGATGCCATTTTTGGAAATAGAGATTCAGAGTCAGATTAAATGTTCGATGCCCTCATAAAATATCCCATCTCATATGAACTGAAACAATAATTAGCACACACATGCAGGTAAATCTGCTGAAAACCCATCACAACTCTTACGTCATTGCAATCATGGAATGACCAAGAACGAAAAATAATCTCGAAGTGATTTTCGTGTACAATTGCCGCGAATTGATGTATAAAACATGCCCTTGGTATGGTAATGCGCACTATACTCGTGAGCATCCCAAAGAGCTCTGATAAGTCGGTGTGTGTGTGCGAGAGTTCTTACGTAAGAGAAAGTTAAGCGATGCTGATCAGCACACACATGCCCACCTGAGCGACGTCGCCGCAGTGCTGTTCTGTGTGGAGAGAGGCGCGTTTGGCAGAGTGATCCATTCAGTGTCGAGTGAAATATCATGTACAACTAGTTGGAAATATCATCATTTTAATTCGGTTTGGTTAAACCCTTAAGCATTTCATCTTTCGTAACTCTCGTGTAGCAATTTGAAGTTTGTTTAGAGGAAAAATGGATGAGTGATGCTTATTATAGAGCCGAAAAAAATCTACTCAAATACGTTCGTTTTTCCTGTAGCAGTGTTTTTCAAAACCGAAATTTACGATATCCTGTAAACTCTAAAAATACGAAAATGTAAATTCTGAAAACGTTAAATTTCTGTCAGTGTAGACCGAGTTATTGTTACAAGATGCGCTTTTTTCTGACAAAAAAAAAAGCTTGGGCTTTTTCAAATAATATTTTATCACAAAGACTCCTCAGCATCAAGCAACCTTGCATGGTTCCCATGGGCTGAGTGCTCTCTATGGAGAAATTTTATTTGAGTAAAGCTCAAAACAATCTAGGGTGACCCTAATCTCATCGCTTAACTATTTACTCTTAACTCTTGTCAGCCTTGAAATCGTCGCTTAGACTCCTAACATGCACGTATGTTAGCCTTGGAAATCTCAATACCACTAGTCGGGGCTCCTAGGCTGGGAGATTGAATACTCTACCTTCAACTGATTTCGAGAGGTCACACTTTAATTTGTGCACAGCAATAACAACAAACGTTCAATTTTTAGTAAAGCAGATAGTGCTATAGGTTAATCATGACTTCTGGATGAGTTCCCACACTGATCTGTGACTGACCTTGAGCTCTATGTTACCTAATGATAAATGTCTACATTTACTTGATAGTGACAATCACTCGCCTATCATAGTCAGCTACCTAGACCCCACATTCTAATAAAGGTTTTTCTTCCTAGGGGAAAAGAAGAAATTAATCACAATGAGCTAAACAGGGATTAACCCACCAAAAAACCTCACTTTAATTTTTGATTTTTGGAAGTCCATAAAAAGAGCATCTATCAACTTCAAGTCCATAAATACAGCACACGCTATTTAATTTCGATAAAGCGTTCTTCACATTGTTGATCCTGCTTGCAGACCTTTGATGAGATTTTCATCGATTTCTAGAAACTCTCCCTGAAATTTATGTAGCAAACGAGAAGAGGCTACAGAATTTCTCATGACAGAATGGCTCCCCACGAGACCGTCGCAAATTCCGCCCATGAAAGGAAAATTCCGAACAATGACGGCAGTAGGAATCCAACTCCCGGATTCCGAGTTGGCGTTCCCACAGACCGGGACATTATTTTGAAAACTGGCGATTCGTGGATGAACGGCAAGAGAATTGATGATAATATTGGGAATTTGTGGAGAATCCACAACAAGCTGTACGATCTTACGGGCTTCATGGATAAGCATCCTGGAGGTAAGTTGATGGTGGATACTTGTGCTTTACGTGTTATGTTCTTGCTACATTTACAGCGCATGTTTATGCTTATCTTATTTGTTTGTTTTCCGTTTAAAAGATCTTATTTCTGCTCGTCGTAGCCGTGTCGTTAAAGAACCCGTCCTTCCGTGAAGTGTCGAGGGCTAGAATCCCGGCGCTATGTGGCGACTTTCTCCGTTGGGTATAGGAGAAAAACTAAAAGCACAATCCCCCACTCTACCCAGGTGTCTGAAATGAATACCGGTTTTGACCGGGAGAAACTGTCATGCGTCCTGGTGTTAGTTAAAAGGCATTTGAAAAACCAATGTACAAGGTGATATGTATCAGGCTTGATTGGAAATAAAGTATCCTTAGATGCCGATGTTTTGTTTTTTCTGTGTTTTCTGTCGCGTTTTATGTTCTTGCTATATTTACATATATTTCTGCTTATCACATTTGTTTTGTTTGTTTTCAGTGTAGAAGTGAAATCACTGATTCAGGATGCTCGCTATTACGCCTCTGCAATAATGTAGATGTTATGGTGCAAATGTCACCATTCCTTCCGCGGGCTAAAGCGCTCTAACCAGAGTCATTGGTATAAAATTATTCAGTCGTTATACAAATAATTAGTAAAATCATTAGTTTGATTCACTAGAACAATAATTCCTACTGAAGAATAAAAAACTAAATTATTTTCTTAGTTCGCCTGGAGAAAATCCGCAACAATACAACAAATTGGTGGTAGTTTTGTTTTGTTTGTTTTCTATGTAGAAAACCTTATCTTATTTGTTTTCTGTATAGAAGATCATATCTCAGTCGTTTTGGTTGTTTTCTCTGCCAGTACACCTCAGCCTCAGTACGTTATTGTTTCAAAAGTTAACTTGTTTTTGCCTCGGTACCACAGTGATTCAGTGGTACAACTACTCAACGGTACAACCAGTAAATTTAAAATGGTATCACTCTCTTTCCCTGGAGAGCAGAGAATATTGGATATAAATACTGAAGTCCACCAACTTTTCTGCCAGGACGGTTCTGGATCGAGACAACTCGAGGCACGGACATCACAGAAGCCTTCGAATCAGCGCACCTCAGCCCGACGGTGACTAAACTTCTGCCCCAATACTACGTCAGGGAGGCGACCACCAAGCGCAACTCCCCGTACACTTTCCATGAGGACGGCTTCTACAAAACATTGCAGAGGAAGGTGAGGCAACGCAAAGTGGTCACTTGCTGTCCGCTCGCTGTCAAAATGGAAGAAAGGTGAGACTAAGCGAACACAATCACACGCTTTACTGTCTTCTTAAGATGGGTGAATAGGGTTGGATGAAAAATGTGAAGTTTGTTCTAACCTCCCTCGTTTAATTTGCACTAGAAGTTGTCATGTGAACATGGAACAGTAGACGAGTAATTTGGACTCAAAATGCAGGGTTTGATGAAAAGAGTTGAGTTTGTTGTGCCCTCTCTTATTCAATTTGCACAGGTGTGGAAGTTGTCATCTTCACATGATGCTATTGACGAGTAATTTGTACACAAAATTAGAACGGATATCAATCAATTCAAGCGTAGCTTCGTCTTACATTATGTAAGACGAAGTCAGTCTTCTATTGATCTCAATAGATTGTGTAAATAAATTTTCCCCAGTTGATCTCATTTCAAGGGCTTGAATTATAAAAGCGAGGCTAACGAAGGGAGAATAATTCGACAGAACATAAGTACCTAAAAGCACATGATGGATGTCTCGAAGATGCTGAAAGACTTACGAGTTTACATTAACGGAATACAAGGAGTTTGCAAGCAGAAATACAGTACCATTTCTCTTCAACTATTGGGCGTATTTTTATTTTGTTTTTATTTCCAAAAGTTAATCCATTCTTTCATTTTTTTAGAAAAATCCAAATGAAACCACAATAAACATGTTGTTTTAAACGTTTTTTAACATGTTTTTTTTTTCATTTACACACTGATCAGTATTCAAAAGCCGCACGTGGCAGCATGCGGAATACAGATCACCCAAAACAATATTAACGCTTTGAACGCGTTTCTGCGCGGTTGGTTTGGTTAGGTTGTAAGTAACAGAATAGAGAAATCAACTTTAATGCTCGAATACATGTTTATGCTTCCTGAGAAATATGAAAAATACAATAGCACGTAACGTTTAAGCTTGTATGAGATCAGATATTTTTAAAGAGGTCGCGCAACAGATGAAATATCATTTATCAAAACCGTGCTTGTAAATGAGCAATCACCGACTGGAGATGGCCGAATAAGAGGAGAACATGTCAATGTGGACCGCCCCTGCAGGCCTGGAGGGTGCTGAGCCGAGCGGGCACGGGCCCCAGCAGGCAGATACGGCTCATGATGGACGGCCAGGTGGCGCTGTTCCTCGCCCTCCTCGTCACCGCTGCAAGACACCAGTCCTACTTTGTCGCATTCTGCGCAGGTCAGCTTACGAGCAGAACACTTAATCTTACCTCATTTAGCTTAACAACTGCGCTTCTAAGTCTCGAGTACTTGTCTTTCAATATATCATACATGCTGTATTAGGAAAGAGGTGAAACTTTAATAGATTTATGTATTTTTGGGGGGATGGGGGTGTTGATGAATGAACTCTGAAAAATTGGCATTCCGCCTATTTGAATTCCTTTTTTTTCTCACAGGACACGTTCTATGGACCATTTTGGGCACAGCCCACAATTTCTTCCACCAGCGCGACAACTTCCGCATGCTCTACTTTGACCTGTCGCCTCTGTCGTCATCGGAGTGGCGAATCACGCACGCCTTGTCCCACCACCTGTACACAAACACAGTGTACGACTTCGAAATATCCGTCATGGAACCGTTCATTCATTTCCTCCCCGAGCCCCACAAGCACGCCATACACAAGTACGTGACGCCCATCACGTGCCACTTGACCATGATGCTGGCTTTCCTGATTGAAATCTTCAAGAGAATCGCCGGTCTGTGCGCTGGGTCCAGGAGGTTTGAGTGGCCCAACATATTGCCGTGGGTTCAGTGCGCTCTGATGGTGGTTCTCAGTGACAGCGTCAGCACTGGTTTGAGGTGAGTGCCTGTGTTGAAGCTAGCGATAAAAATGCTCCGTATAAAAAAATTAGTTATCGTTTAGCGTTGGGTGATACCTTGTGGCATAAAACCTAAGTGAAAATTAAAAAATTAGTAACCTTTTGCTCTTGGGTGATACGTTGTGGCATGAAAACTAACCGAATATTTGTTCAAAACTAATGCTAGTGACGTATCGTGGCATGAAAACTAATTGACAATTAGGTCGAAACTAATGCATGACAAAAATAAGGAAACCAAATATGGAGCCTTGTGTTGAATCACTGACTTGCACAATGCAGGACGGACAGCAGGAAGGGTCCCACAGCGGAAAAGAGAATGTCGACCTCACTGCAACATTTTGCCCGTAGCAGTTTTTAAAAAACATTGCTCAACCAATTTCAGCGCCACGTACCCATGGGATTCTGACGAGAAAAGACCTAAGGCTTTTTAAAAACACGGATTTTTTAACTGTTATTGTAGTGCGCTGAATATAATTTGTATCGAGACATTTTTTTAATCAGAAACGAATTTTTTTATAACACAACCTTCAAGCGTGCAATCTTGGCGAAGTTGTCTCGCTGCTAGGCAGGTCACTCGAGACAATTTTTTTTGCTTGATGATACCAAGAATCTTGATTTGTCGCAGCTTGTTCCTGACGATGACATGCACGGCGAGCTTTTTCTTCGCCTGGATCGGCCTCATCGCCGCCCACCACCATCCTGACATCTACCACGCCCACGACGCCTTCAGGAGCGACCCAGACTGGGGGCTGTGCCAGCTGGACGCCGTCCGGGACAAGTGAGTGCAGGAAAACTGAACAGCTTCAGGACCGCAGATTTCGTTTTATCCTTTTTTTCCAACTTCATTTAAGACTCTCGACAGCGAAAAAGAATGGCAAATTAAACGCCAGGACTCAAAGAAAGTAGCGCTAGGGTCTGTGAAGTAATATTCCTCCAACGACACAGTATTTACGAAACTAATATCTGCTTTAATTTTAAACTTTGCAAGTGTAATGGTCTGTGAGATCCACGTTCTGATTGGAAACTGCTTGTAAAATGCATGTTTGCGATCAACATGTTCATTATAAGCACTTTTTTTCTTTTCGTCATAACTTTTGAGTAACGCAATACGCATTCTGTTTTCATCTTTGGTACTAGATGATAAATTTCGTAGGTGCACATTCATGCGCACTTTCGATAATCTGAGCAACTTATGGACATGCCACATTTTGCAAACATTTTTCACCCTCGAGCGTCTCACGTTAAGAAAAATTGGATTAATTTTTTCAGTGCGGCGAAGTTTTTATTAGATGATTTATAACTCGAGTATTGACTGTATTTGAAGGCCCTTTAACCGAGTCGAGCACCTTGATGCTACGGAGAGAAACAGGAGATCGGACAGTTAGTGCTTGAATTATAGGGTTCAAGCGTAATATTTTGCTCTTAAAATTGGTGCATTGGAACGACGAATGAAGCTTTTCGTTGAACAGAAAACGTTCGGGCATCGGAACTTATTTCAATGAGCTTCTGTAATGTTTTTAGGACAAGACTGAAAATTTTCAACGCGGAAGAATTAGCATGTTTTTGAAAATGCCTAAAGGATGAAAAAATAGAAGCGTAAGCTTTGTCCACTTTCAATATTAGTCAATAAGCGTGTTCAAATAGCAGCATTTTTGATCGCATGCTGTTGTATTGGATGGATAATTGACTCGCTCTATATCGACAGGGTTGAAACAGCGGGTTTCCTTTTTGTCTGCATTCAATATTGGTTAAGTTCCAAAAGCAGCATCTTTTTTCAGATGCTGTTGTATTGGGTAAATGATTCGCTCAATTCTGACAGGGTTCCCTTTTTTCCACATTCAATATTAATTAATAAATATGTTCGAATAGCAGCATTTCCGATCACATTCTGTTGTATTGGATGGACAAGTGACTCGCACAATTCCGACAGGGTTGAAACGACGGGTTCCCTGTTCCTGGTGGCGATATCATTTGGAGACCACTCGCTCCACCACCTCTTCCCTACGGTGGACCACTCGAAGTTGCCTCTGCTGTACCCGGCCTTGATTGAAACTTGCAGGGAATTCGGAGTCAACTTTTCCTTCAAGACGCAGAAGAGCCTCATGTGGGGAATGTACGTTCAGCTCGCCTCTGCTCAACCAAACCCCAATCCGCCTCAATACACGGAAGCGGATCCCCTTTTGCCGAAGGTTGTAGAAGACATGTTGAAGCAGAACTGAGGAAGTGACGTACAATGAAGCAAGAAACTGATTAATACCAATGACTTTTCAAGGGCTTCATACTCATAAGCCTCCCTATGAAATTGTCTTCCATCAAGCAAATGAAGATGGGAAAAAAGATTGCTAGGTTGGCTTGAAGTTAGGCGATTTACATAACTAATGGGCGTCAACAGTTGTAAAAAAAAAATAATAAATGACAGTTAGTTGACTGTGTAGAAGAAAGGCTTAGACGCCTGCATGACAATTCACATGCAGTGTTTCACTTGCGCCGGTATGAAGCCGGAATTCCAATGATTTTCTAAGTTAAATAAATGGGAAATTATTTCACGTAGTTGTTGGTTAAGCTCCTTTACTGCATAATTATAACACCGTACAAACACAATACCATAAGTAAATGATAGTTAAGAGTTACAGAGCTACACCACCAGCCGTTCAGCACGTAACAAACCTCGAATAAAACGTCGGTCGCAAAACGCTGTAAAATGAACCCAAGTTACCCCACGCTGTGCGCATTATTAACGCGCTCCTGCCGAGCACATCGCAACACCACGCGACTCTCGCAAGCACCAGTGCCCTTCACATTATTTGAGGCACTTTAAGCTAATATCAGCCTCCCTTACACCAGCGAAGATGTTTTACGAGGTTGCTGGCACCTGGTTATAAGGGAGCGTTTTTGCTTCATCGAAAATTGTGGTATTTAAAAAGGGATTACAGGTAAGAAATTTCATTTGCTTAAAATGGACAAGATCACCAACTCGTAACTTAATCCACCTCTATGCCAATTGAAAGCGCACTCGCAACAAAGCATTAATGAAAACCTTCCAGAATTTGAACTTCAATCATTCCAATTGATGAGGGAAAATAAAAATTGAGTTTCCCAGTTAGACGAAAATAATGCAAAACTTTTTAGTTTGTTCACGTCTTTCACTTACTGCACCTGAATTTAGAGCAACAAAATGCATTTCCTGGACAATCGAGTTCCACTTAAAATTTCTCCCATAAAAACGTACTTTTTCTCAATGAAAATATTTTGTAGCGTACAATCCAAGCCACACACTCAGCTGGCAGGCAAAAAATGCTCGCGTCGATTTTACCAGCCTCCACATGAGTATACTAACGCAAGAATACCAAGGTAGGCATACCTACACAGGAATATCTTGATAGGCATACATACACAGGAATACCAAGATAGGCATACATACACAGGAATACCAAGATAGGCATACCTACATAGGAATACCAAGATAGGCATACCTACATAGGAATACCAAGATAGGCATACCTACATAGGAATACCAAGATAGGCATACCTTCACAGGAATACTTATACAAAGAAATACCCACACAGTGATGCCGAATATAAAAGAACACCTCGCAAATAACACAAACAGAAGAGGTACCTACACAGGCACACCATCACGAGTCCCCCAGGCGTACAGAAGTGTCGGTAGGAACCCGACGCAATGAAGACATGGATGGAAAGTTCCCGAGTTATGCTGTCTGTAAACTTGAACAAGACCACGGCAATGACACTCTCAGCCAAAATACCTTCAGACCGGGTCTCTAGAAGACCCGGTTTCTCACTCGGTGATTAGATTAGATTGATTAGAAATCCAGTTTTCATGCCGGTATTAAAGTGCAGTCGTGCCAGAGACTGGGACCTCACCAGGCCCAGCACAGCCACCGAGTGAGAAACAGGCAGAGTTAGCATGAACTTTTCACGAACGGACGGTCTCATTGCGACACGCAAGTACGTTTTAAAAGCCAGTGGTAACTCTGATACGAGAAGGATAGAGTACACAGCCCTTGCTCAGAAGACCCTTACAAAGCAATCACACTGTAAGCCAAAATAACTTCAATCCGGGTCTCCATAAGCAAATAAGAGTGCTTCTGAATTTTTTATTGTCAAAGTAGGTTTTTAACCAAAGAAATTAACGTGCAGTTTAACGTTCACCCCAAATTTATTCTTACCAAAATCGATTCGTTTGCAAACAATTGCTACAAGAGTTTAAAAATTTTCTCTTTTCTTCAAACTGAAAAAGATTATGTACTTTAGACGTTCATAACAAACCCGGCGCATTGCAAGTTCCATGGTTTTATAGCACGGTTGATGTACAATACGCAGGGGACTAAAATTTCCCCTCTAACAAAAACGAACGCTGCAGTTGAAGGTGAGGTGTAGCACGTGGCGATAGAAATTCTTTGATAGGTTAAAATAAGTGAAATGAAATAAAATATTAGTACACCTAATAACTGGACATTATGTCTAACTGAACTCCAGAAAGAGGATCATAATTTGCAAGCAAAACACCACTAGAATTTCCCTAAAACATTAGAACCAAAATAGACGTTGTTTATCATCTGGAAGCTTACAAATTAAAAATAAACCCTTAAAAATGAATAGTCATTTAAAATAAAGATCAGTTAGACTTCCACAAGAAACTCCAATTGCTGTTTTTTGCAGTAATAAAAATAAAAAGCTTCTAGACATGAAAGGTATTAATGTATTTCGCTTGAAAAGAGAATTAAGCTTCCAGACGTCACAGGTTTAATTTTATTTTCGCTTTTTACGTCAATTACACAACTGATTAAAATTGTTTCATCTTCCATCTTTTGCTTCGAACTCAATCAGTTCAAACAAAAGCGCATGACAAGAAACGTTCACGCATGAGAAGCGTTACTCCTACGAGACCGAGACCAGTTGTGATTGCGTAGATCACTAAACATCCCCTATTGGAGAGCACAGAGTTCTAACGTTCTACTGAATTTTTTCTCTTCCAAGAACATATTATTGCTTCACGGGGAACGAAATATGTTTTTTAGCAAGCAATGTTTTAGCTATATTTCTACCAGCATATCATGATTATTCGCAAAGCAATTGCGACCACATCAGCGTCACACTCAGTGAATGTGTCTCACGCCAGCTCACAAAAAGCCAACCAACTCACTCATTCTACAAGAATTTCTTTATAATTTAGCGCCTGTAAGTACCCACGAAATAAACATCACGAAACTTACAACAACACGCTACTAAAAGTAATAAAAAATTTAGCGAGATAACTCCTAACACTCAAAACGTTCAAACAAATCTTACGTTCCCAACGTACCCCAACGCAATGCATGTAGTAGTAGTAGTTCACGTCTGTGAGTAGAAAATAAGCAAGAAAAATTCAGCACTAAGAATTAACACGCACAGCTCCATCAGTTGGCACATCCATTGCTCTGGTCCCTCGGTGACGGTTAAGACTTCCCAATTTAAAATAAGAAAGCGCACTTTACTCACGGAGTAAAGAAAATATTAATTCATTACGAAGAGCAGGGAAGAATCCATACAAATATGCATATAAATAATGAACAACGCGGTCTGCGAGTCAACTGAAATAAGAGGCACATAAAGAAATGTAATTACAAGAGCTGTGGTGAGCACTACTTGGTATCGAGTGAAGACCCGACAGCAGCCCTGTGTGCAGCCAAAATTGGTGTGTGGGAAAACTGCAAAACAATAACACTACAAAAAAAGCTAAATCTGCCAGATACGCTGAATGGAAACGAAGACGAGATGAAATTTTGAAGCACATAAACTGGTGGAAAAAAATAACAATCCAATTGAAATAGATTTTATGATTAAGTTCTTGGAACTTTCCTCGTTAGGGCAGGAGCTTCGCCGGTCCCATCAATATCACGTTCACTCAGAGGAACAAGTTTTATCGCTGTCATTTACAATAACACTTCAAAAACCAATGTGAAACCAAAAATAATATATATTACTGCAGAAGGATACCCCAAAATACATAAAAATATTATTAGATGTGCAACTTAAGTTTCTACGCACAAGCTTCCAAAGCTTTATCCATCTCCCTCAATTACTTCCGATAAAAGGCGTCCATTTTGAATACCAAAAATAGCACGGAGATGCAGCATAATTCTACACTTCCTTGTAAACCAACGCACACCGATCGATCGCAAGCTCGTTCAACACGCCATACAAACCACAAAAAAATGTACAAACAGACATGCAACATAAGTGCACAACGATTAAAAACTAAACAAAAGAGCAAAGGAAAACTACATACAAGCAGAACTTGTTCCCTAGGTGCAGCATACAGTGCAAACCAAAAGGGTATTATTATCACGAACGAACGGAGAGTAAATCTTAAAGATCTGGATAACTATACAAACAAATCCTTCGGCCGTACCACATCAGCATATTTCAGTTCATAGAATTTATCTACAAACAAAACAAAAACCCAAAACATTACATTTACAAAAAGCTTCGAAACTATCAACGGACTCGGAAAGTATACAAAATGCCAATTCGATTGTTCTCTGTATCGAAGCGTCTACCGACTCGCAGCCCAAGATTTAGATCACAGAACTTCAACAAAACTCTCAAGCGCAGCGGTCTTTGTTTTGTCCCTCATCCTCAAGAAAATCCGCATGTATGGACCACGTTTCAATTGTCCATTTGACAGAAATGTGATAAAAGTAGTTCGAAGTTAGGTTTAAGAATGCAGATAATAGATCATTGCCCGAGACCACTCAAACGTTCCCGCCATCTTGGAGACATATTATTATTATTGTTTGTGGTCGCTTTTCCACCGGGGTCGCCAGCTAACAGCAAATGTGGACCCCTTCGCTTCCGCGAAGCAATTAAAAGAAAGTTGGTATGGATTTCGATCTTGGAGACATATTGAGTACCTCCTCCATCGCAACGAATAGGCCGCATCAGTGACGTGAAAGAAAAGGACCTGTTCTTCATTTTATGCGAATTGAAAGGAGCACTTAATAAACATTTCCCTACACTGGAGTTGAAATTTTTCCGTATATTATAATGGAAAGAATGCACGTTGATGTGCGTTGCTGTAACATGAGACTTAGTTGCTAACATTGTCAGTAATTTGCTTAGGTTTGGAGCAACGTTCCTACCGTAAACACAATGTACATACGAGACAGCATAGCCCCAAAAATCGCTCCATCTGTACACAATAGAAAAGTTCAATGTACAATGCTTTGAATCATAACATAGTTTCTCAACTGAAAAAGAACATGTCGAACTCTGGGCCTCTTTCTCTACTATTCGTACCACAGCACCACAAGCAAGCCCCTCCTCATAAACTAAGCAGAGTTCAGTACCTTCCTACCCCCTTTAGAATCTGAGCAGAGTTCAGTATCTTCCTCTTAAGTTATGCTTAACGAAACTAAGGGGCTCACAGTTTTCACAAAATTAAAACCAGTCATGGCTGTCAGCTATACGCTCCACGACTCATCAGAAGCAATGGTGAATATCAGGAAGCTATGCACCCAAACACCCAAGTCAACACGATATGGCTATCATAAACACATTCAGTACATTCCATCACATTTGAAAGTGGCATTCATAGTCACAATCGAGAAACTATTCAACATGAATGTGTGGATCGTGTAACAACTTCTCAGTCCAACCCAAGCTTTTTGAAGAATAAACCCTGACGAGTCGTCGCTAAAACCAACTTTAAACAGCAAGTCGAGATAATTTCGGGGCTGAATTTGGTTGGTGGCTGCGATCAAAGGAGAAACACAGGCTGGAGCAGTGCTGCACATGTACTTGTCCCAGCATTTTTGCTTCTACAATAAGTCACTTGAATTCATTACACTAGTGTCCTTTTTAACATGTTATCCTACAGAATTCCATGATTAATAACCTTGATAAACAACTTTCATGATTTCTAAATTCCTGTCAGCTCTGTCAACCATAGCAAACTTGCTCCAAGATAAAAAGAAAAACTTTCAAGTTCATCAGCACAGACACAACATATCACTCAGCACAATACTGATCTGCAAGCTATCGCCTTATACAAGCCAAAGAACTTCACAAAATCTACAAACTTTCACTGCTGCGACACAGCTTCTCCCCGCATCGTGCGAGAAGCGGAGCAAGACGTGTGACGTCGGAAGGACCCTGGACCCAAATGACATCAGTAACGCTATCGGATCTCACAAGAAGTCACCTCCGTGACAACAGCGGTCGTAAAGCAAGAACACGCTCAGGGTTTTTCCCTTGGCAAGTCCGCGCTACTGGCGACGCTGACGCCTGTTCACTTTGTCACCGCGCCGCCGTGGCCCAGCTGCTCCCGAGTCCCCCCCGTGAGGGTTGCCGGGGGGAGCCGCGGCGGAGTGGGAGGGAGAAGTTGGGGGTGATGATGACGATGGTGGGGGAAAATGTTGTGAGAACTTCTCCCTGTAGAGCTGGTTGAAGAATTCCTCGATCTCAGGGTCCCTGTAGAGAGCGCACGATTGGTAAAGAATGCCTGCTACTTTTGACACAAAGTAGCTACATAGGTCAGTGACTCGTCAGTGTAAAAGATTTCTCTCTATGTGCCTAAATATTAAGTCAAACTCTAATCTATTTTGACATTATTCGTTACTGTGATACTTTGAGGTAAACTCAAACATAGGCCCATCACCCATAAATTTTTCTGCGTGTGACATTGATCGCAATGATCTCCTCCCAAACAAGAGGAAAAGACGCAAGAAAATGAGCAACTAAGGAAATGTGAGCTATTAAGAGAATTGAAAATCGTTATTGAAATAGAAAATTAGGATGTAACAATTAACTAAAGGAATAGATCCCAGCACAGAAAAATAAAAGACAAGAGAAAACTATTAAGAGAACAGAAAATATTATGAAAGAAATAAACAAAAAACTGAAGGATCAAGCTAGAATAAAATCCAATATAAAAACCAACTGAAATATAAGATTAGAAAAAGTGAAGAGGAAAGCTGCAAAAAAAAAAAAGTCCTCTTCCGAGTTGCTTTGAGCTATGTTGAAGCAAGCCAAAACTGCAAGCTATGCTGACAGGAACAGACCCGAATTCTAGGCTGCCAAAACCTTCAACGTAGTCAACGTCATCAAAATCCGGAAAATTTACGAGACACAAAACTCACTAAAATGAAACCAATCAACGGCGGGAGAACTGCTGTATTCGTGTGTTTGGTCCCAGAATATTTAGAGGCAGGCAACATTAGTGTTGGCGAAAGAAGGGCCATTTGCTAGCGCAGCAAGCCACATGAGTGAGGCAACTCGAGAGAAGTGACGTGAACTGTTGTAACTGAATGTCTGGTCCCAGAATATTTAGATTCAGGCCACATACACAAGTGTCAGCAAAAGAAACGTCATTTACCAGCGCAGGAGACCACATGACTGAGGTAACAACTCGAGGTGACTGACGTCGTCTGGTCCCAGAATATTTAGAGGCAGGCCACTCAAGTCTTAAAGTGTCATTTACCAGCGCAGCAGACCACACGAGTGAAGTACATAACTCACGTCGGCAGGTCACTCGCATGCTGCTGTTGTTGCTGCTGGCCGCGCTGCTGCTGTTGGCCCTTCTTCTTGCCCGCCACGATCCTGTACTGGACAGTGTGCGTGTTGGCCCGCAGCTGCTTGAGGTTGCCCGCCTGGCAGCTGGCCCACTCTGTAATGTCGTACACAGCGCCCTCCATGCACGCGTAGTACCGCCACCTCAGCCCGTAGTATCGGCTCTCCGCCCAGATGTCGCCCTGGCAAGGTAACCAAATGATGACATTCCTTTCTCGTGCCAGGGCACAGTAAAGGTGTAAGAACAACGTTCAGTTCTGCTGAACTGTGTCTAAATAAGAATACTAAACGAAATGATGATATTCTTTTTTTGTACCAGGGCACAGTAAAGATGTTAGAACAACGTTCAGTTCTGCTGAACTGTGTCTAAATAAGAATACTAAACGAAATGATGACATTCCTTTTTTGTACCAGTGCACAGTAAGAAGTTTGAACACCCTGACAATGAAAAAAATGATGATTTCTTTCTTAAGCCAGGGTACAGTAAGGGGCTTAGCACTAAGTTCAGTTCTCCTTAACTAAGTCTAAATATGAATACTAAACGAAATGATGAGATTCCTTTTTTATGTCAGGGCACAATTTGGAGTTAGAACTACGTTCAGTTTTTCTCAACTATGTCTAAATAACAACAACGAAATTTGAACAATTGTTACAAAAGATTACTAAATTTGATAAGTTTTCTCATTGGGTTTTAGTACAACCCTGCGATTATCCCCTGTTCTGGTCAAGTCTAGCTTTTAGAATGATATTGCGTGATAAGTCCCCTCAACAGACATATAGTCTAGAAGTGAGAAGCACAAACAACGTTTGAACAAGAATTGGCAAGGAAGAACTGATGACAGTAAATCGTGAGAAGCACAAACATTGGAACAAGAATTGGCAAAAAAGGACCAGTAATTCAGAGGTACAGACGATTTCTAAATGAAGACTCTTCGTTGATCCAAACCAACGAGGAAAATTTGTAGAAGAACTGACCTCCTTAGCCCCATGCCGTATGTTACACTGCTCGCAGTAGCGCGCAGCGTAGAGAGGGCGGTCCGGGACTTTAATTCTCTTATGCTTGTTGGGGCAGCTGGTGCAGCAGATGAGGTTGGCAGACTCCTCGAGTTTACGCTCGAGCTCCTTGAGCAGATCTGCTAACTTGTCCCACGCCTCCCCCAGCTGACTCTCTCCCAGCAGCCGCTTGTCATAAGCCTCTCTCTTAGCCTGAACAACGAAAGGTGCTTGGCAAATGGTACAAGGCATTAAATTAGGCTACTATGGCGAATGATATTTCTTAGCAAGTGATACAAGGCATTCAATTCTGCTACTACAGCAAATGAAACGAAGGCAGTAAATTACGCTACCAAAGAAATGCCATTTCTGAAAATAACGATGAATAGATGCATTTACTGTAGGAGAATTATATTCATGAGCTGTAGAGGAATAAGAGTGATGGGGTCCATATGCAAATAATATTCATACAAAACATTCTGACAATAAATTTTAGTTTGAAAAAAGACCCACATAAGTCCTTGAGGGTCGTAAATGCTGCTCTCTACATATACATGTAAAACAAGCACCACAATAAAGAAGTAAATGAGCTTTTTAAGTATTTTCACATGACTTTGGCAAAGCCTACCTATGCACTCATAAAAAAAGAACTAAAAGAAATAACACGTTAACTGAGCACCTGTTTCTCAGCTAGACACGGCTCACGAAAAGACTGCATGAACGCCAACTATACTTAGACGGTAAAATTTGCTTTAGGATCCGAGATACGCTCACAAAATCTCCTCCCTGCCCGTTGGCAATTCCGCTTCAACACTACTCAAATCATGCAGTAATGATATTACCACGTTAGGGCTCTTTAGCTCAACATTTCCTAATTTTACATCGGTAAAGTGACCAGTATTAGAACCCATGACCTCAATGTGAGCAGCAATGACATGATGGTATCCATGTTACTCACTTTAACAAAGGAAAAAATATTCACTGATGCAATCAAATTAATAACAATCTTACAGGCTCGCCAATTTCTTCAAAGGCATGTCCCAGGACTTTGAAGGCCTCTTCCGCCCCCGGGGTTTTGTTCTTGTCGGGGTGAACTAGGAAGGCCTGTCGCCGGTAGTACCTGCAACATAGCACAGAAACAAAAATTGACCAAAGAAATATAATGTAACCTGAAGAAAAAATGCTAGCGCGCTGTACTTTCTACGAATCTAGGCTAGATTAGTCTAAGCCTCCCCACCCACAACAAAGGTGTCCCAGGAGAGAACGGAATAAGGCACCATTAAGGATGGAATTAAAGAAATGGGGAATTTATGTACAAAGTGTCTTCTCATAAAAGAACCCAAGCGCTTAGAAACAGCAAGATAGAAAGGCATTTAATAAGACAAAAAAAGCTGAAAAAGAAAGTAATAGGCCCTTAAAAACAGGACAGCAGCGCACCTAGAAGTTCCGGATGCCTACTTGTAAGAGGGAACCAATCCTTCTGGCGCCCCAGTCCCCACAGCACAGAATAGAGAAACCTTACCAACCTACACCTATTGCCTATCCTATGCTCTCGCAGCGCATTTATTTCTGTGTTTCTATACATTGTACAGCAGGTAACTTTATTCCAACTAGACAAACTGAACAGACCTTACTGCTACACATCTTTTTAAACGTGCATCTTACACATCTTTGAAACCTTTATCAGTTACTTTCCTTTAAACACGCGATTTGTGTGATGGTCATTTGAAATACGTAGATGACGTCTCGTGCACGCGTCAGCCAATTCTGGTGTTTTCAAACTTGAACAAAACCTTCAGAATTTACTTTGCCACCTCCACCATTCACACGTACATTAAATAACCATCGCAACGCGACACAACCCCGTCACAAGTTATAGGTCCTTAACACGAGTGTGGGCTTTGATATAAAGCTGCTGAGCCACATCCAAGTGACGATGAGGTAAATTGAATACCAAATTCATGAAGAAACATACGTCAATCGCCCCTAAGTGACGATGGGGTAAATTGGATACCAAATTCGTGAAGAGACAAGCGTCAATCGCTCCCAAGTGACGATGAGGTAAATAGGATACCAAATTCATGAAGAAATGCGTCAATCGCACCTGCGAATGTCCTCCTGCGAAGCCTGAGGCGTCACCCCGAGGATGCTGTAGTTATTGAGGCCCCTGCACGCCAGCAGCCGCTTCATGGCCTCGTCTCCAGTGGAGGGCAGCACTATGTTCTGCTCCAGGTAGTGCGTCGCTGAGGCCGCGTCTCGTAACCTCTTCTTCGAACCTGAGCACACACACACACAGGCCAGTTGCACGATGCCCAAATGTATTATACAATATTTACTGCAATAGCTGATCACACAGAAAACGAACTGCATATTTTAGCGCCGTTTATGAGGTTCATCTGGATTAAATAAGTTTATGCATCAATTAATGCTAATGGCAAATAAAATACGTCAGTACTGCATAGATTAATCCTCATACCTCAACAAGATAAGAGCACTCATTTTACCAACTAGCAGATGTAAAACAGCATTTCGCGAGTGCTGAAGTTAGTCAGAATAACCCTCCTTTGTCAAGAACAACTTCTCCAGACTGCAAAGATAATCAACACCATATCACCTTTTCAAGCACTGAACAATCGTAACAATGTGTAAGGTGTAGATCCCTGCATGACACGATTTTCTATTCAAAAAAGAGCATAAGTTAGCTTAACACTAGGACTGCGACGTGAGCCACATTTGATCATTGAGAAAGTTTTCACAAAACTGCTGACCAACCAGTAATCACATACTCAATTTTTAAAAATACTCAATCAAAATTATATCAAGACGTGATTCAGTTAAAATTTGGTACTTTGAACATTGTTTACTACGATTGAATTTAAATTTGAATTTAATTTGAACATCAGTCTTATCTGCCGCAGTCAAAGTGTTAAGCTAGTATTGAAGTTAGCATAAGTTAAAAGAGCAGAAGTTAGCAGAAGTTAAAAGAGCAGAAGTTAGCAAATGTTAAAAGAGCAGAAGTTAGCTTTAGTTAAAAGGGCAGAAGTTAAAACAAGTTAGAACATCAGAACTTGGCTCAAGCTAGTATTGAAGTTAGCAGAAGTCAAAGAGAGGAGAAGTAGTGACCTTTAGGCCGGCAGAGCCTGTCGAGGCGGTCGACGAGGTAGGCCCAGCCGTCCCTGAGGCCGCCGAGACCCACGGAGCCGTAGACGCGGACGAAGGAGAGCACCTTGGTCCAGCCGTGCCAGAAGAGGCTGGAGCTCATGAGGATGACCTCAGCCACCAGGTCGTACAGCCACTTGCACGCCAGCAGCACGTAGCGCCAGCACAGCTGCAGCACCCCAGCCGCCAACGCGCTCCAGTCTGCAAAGTAAAGCCAATTAGCTTCGATAAATTTATCCTCATCTTCACTTTAGGTAACACTCAAAAAATTACTTCACTCTTATCTTTACTTTAGGTAAAAGTTAATTCAAGAACATTGCCACTGAGAATAGATAAATGTCAAGAACTTTACCGCTAAGAATAAATAAAAGACGTGTATCATGGCACTTTTTTTTTAATTAGAATTTGCAAAAACCAAACCCCTTACATATATCCATATATGAAAGTCTAGCCAACAACTTTACCACTAAGAATATACAACTTCACACTCTGTTTCTTCACATGACAACTCAAAAAATCCCACATCATTTTGACACGACATAGTCACCCACACTTAGACACAACGTCACACAATCTTTGAGCTTTTTAGTCTAGTTTTAAACTTTTTGTGCGATTTCTTTTAAGTTTTCCAACTCACACTGTTTTGCCACGACCGAGTCTCTCACCATTTTGCTCTTTTCTCTTTTTGCTGGACCCTTTGTTTCTGCTGCCACCACCCGAGCCTTTGGACACATTGTTGTTGTTGTTGTTGTTGTTGTTGCTGGTGTTGTTGAAGCTGCTGCGGGACTTGAGGGACACCACGCTCCCGGCGCCTGCAACGTGAAACGTAAACAATTAGAGCAAGTTCCGTTATTTCGACCGTTCGGTAAATTGGATACCAAATTGCTGTACATTGCTTTGTTTAAAAACTTAACCTTAAGCTAACTTCTGCCGACACCTTTCCGTGAAGGGCGCACATTCTTAACCACTCGGCTACGGTGACCACTATTTTCACCATGAAGAAGTTGCGCAGAAAATAAGATAAACCTTTTATATCACAGAAATGCGTATACAATTTCAATTTTCTTTTTCAGAAAGCATTTATGGGGAAATACCACTACTAGTTGTTAAATGTCGGAAGAGTGTAACACGGTTCACCCTTGCACTAGCTATCTAATACTGGTAGTGTTATTTCCATCTATATGTTATCTGTACGATAATGAGGAACGGTCGAAATAATAGAACTTACCCTACTTCGAATTGCATAAGTTGATTGTTGTTAAAAAAGATGCATTATTCCAGTCAATCAAGCCTGATGCATATCATCTTGTACACTGGTTTTTCAAATGCTACATAACTAACACCAGGACGTAATGACTGTTACCGCCCGTCAAGCTGGTACCCATTTCGACACCTGGGAATTGTGGCTGGGTTCTCCCTTTTCCCAACGGGGAGAATCACCGGGCGGATTGCCGGGATTCGAACTGCCGACACCTACCCTTGAAGGGCACGCGTTCTTAACCACTCGGCCACAGTGACCACTATTTTCACACTGTAAGATTACCCTTTTCCATTGCAGAAATGCGTACACACATTCTTCTTCAATTTCCTTTTTTCCAGTCATGAACGAGTAAACTCGTCTAAGAATTGACCCTCAAAAACTTGCAACAGATATTTTCACTTTATTCCAAACCTCCTCTAAAATGAGGAGTAAGCCACTTCAGCCATGTTTTTTTTTAAAGAGTTTTACAACATGGAGTCTGGCAGAGCTCAGCATCAAGCTCTGTTGTGCACCACTGTCATAGAGCCTTTTCCTTTATTTTCACTCGAATTTCAGTTCTACAGTACAGCAATTTATTCATTTTGATTATTTATAACGCATGTTCGAGCTTCTGCCCGTCCAGTTAAGAGCCAAGAAGATACCAGCAACTGCGCTGTGTAGATCTGTGCCGAGTATTAATTTTGATGTAGAACCAAGCCAATAGTCTATAACATACATATATTGTTAACCTGCAAATCTCAATCGGAAACTAAATCAGAACTCACCCCCAGAGTTCTTCGAGAGCCAGGAGGGTGAAGGAGGAGACTCAGAGGAGAGGGTGTGGGTGGAGGCACTGGGTTGGGAGGAATCTAAGGAAAGAAGGATTGTGCTCAATTTTACCCTTACACGCTCTTACAGTACACAACGTCTCTCGCAACTTTACTCGGGGCAACTCCACAAAGCATGCACCACGGTAGAGGAACAATGTAGAGCTTTTCTGTGGGAGAAAATACACCTCCTCTTGTTCGGCTAGCCAATAGAACGACTTCATTTCAAACGAACTTTATAACGTCACCATTGCAACATGTCGTTAGGCCAATAGTGGTGTCAGATTTGGGGCTAGCAGTGTTGCCAAATGCAATATGAGCGCTGCTATTGATCTGTTGCCATGACGTCAGCATTGCCACATGGTGAACATTAAAACAAAGACTAATTTGACCCTACCTTGTTTCTTCTACCGAGGCGTGCATCTTGCCTACTACGGCCGCGAGGCACTTCTAAATAAAAACAGTGCCTCACTTCACAGTCGAAATTGTGAGTTGCTCACATGGACTAAGTAGGTTTTATATATCATTGTACACAAGGACACAAAAATTGTCTTCATTTCAGGGTTTGAAAAACTTACTCAAGTTATCCAGTTACTACGCACTTCTGACTTAAGAGACTCGAGTGACTATATTTTGCGTAACCTTATACTTACGTCAATTTACAGAGGGAAATGGCGCTCTTAAAAATGCTCATCAGTTAAGATAGTTATGTTGTGTTGAACGAGAAAATGATCATTTGAGCAGATTAAGCCTACTTTCCTGACAACCCATCACATGAACAGCTTCAAGTGAATACTCCCTTTCAAGCTCGCCCTCTCAGCCTTCTATTCTGGTAAAAATTCTCAAATTTAGCCCAATTTTACCACACTGAAGTCCAGTTCCATCATTACTGGATTAGTTATATTGTATTGGTTATATTGTATTGGTTATATTGTATTGGTTATATTGTATTGGTTATATTGTATTGGTTATATTGTATTGGTTATATTGTATTGGTTATATTGTATTGGTTATATTGTATTGGTTATATGGTACTAGTTATATGGTACTAGTTATATGGTACTAGTTATATGGTACTAGTTGTATGGTACTAGTTATATGGTACTAGTTAGGATAACACTTGACACACCATCTTCAGACGAGGACTCTTCACTCCTGGCGGCAGCAGGAGCAGCATCAGACGCAGGCTGCTGTGGAGGCTGCTTGTTGTCCTGCTGCTCCGAGGCGCCTGTGGGAGACACGGAAGAAGCCGAGGAGGCCGCCTCACACAAGTTGTTGATGAAGCTGCTCTTCCTGCGCAACACACATGCAGTTACGACGGTGCTACTATAGCGTGAGGTCTACCTCCATGTATCGCTTACCTTGGTGCAGTTGGGGATGTACAAGTTAAGTGTTGCAATTCCATACATTTTATTTAATACTAAATTAAAAGTGTGAAAATAAGTACAGTAGACCCACGGGTTACATCGTCAACAGGCTGCGTTTTTTTTAATATGAAGAGGAATACGAAGTTTTTTCGTCCCCTTATTACGGATTTTTCCCTGCATTACGGCATCAACAAAAATTTTGCTCGAGCGGCAAAAAAATTCCAAAATTCAAACTTGGCGGTCGGTGTGGGTGCGTATGACTGGGCGAGCCTCACACCACACTCATACGTCACTCAGATGCCGATGTGCTATTGGCCCGCCATACGATTTTGCCTTACAATACCAACTCCGGAACGAATTAATGCCCTATGGAGGGGGTCCACTGTAATATCCATGAGTTACCTAACCTCACGTTATAGTACCAGCAAGAGGTAGATCTCATGCTATAGTGTAGTAGACCTCACGTTATAGCGCCATAACGACAGCCACAAGGCAAGGTGGAATGTTTAACGAGTTCCAATATGAAAATAATGGCCGTTAGTGGGCCATATATGTTGATCTGAACATCAGAAATGTTTTGCTTGTAGAAGAAAAAAGTAAATCACGATAAAATCTCTTTCATTTAAATAATTAAATGAGATAAACCGGATGGATTTGATCACAAGGCATGGAAGGTAAGCAAAAGAATCGCTTATGAAAAAGTTCCTCAACACTTTGACTGCGGCAACTAAATATTCAGTTCAACACCAAACTCAAATTTAAAGTCAATTGTAGTAGACTATTTTGAAAAAACAAAACAAACTGGATTGTGCCATTATTTAGCTTTGAGTATTTAAAAAAAACTATTTATGAAAATTGAGTTTGCAACTACTGGTTGGTCAGCAGCATTATGAAAATTACCTCTGTGTACCACCGGTGGCGCACGTCGCAGTCAAAGTGTTAAATATTTATGCAAGAATAAAAACACGTCATGAATAACGCATCTTATCGTGAACATAAATATTGTTTCATGAACAAGGAATATCTTGTAACATCTTTCAACACATTTTACACACATCAACCATCAAGCAAATTTTCAGATACTTACTTCAAGTTTTGTTTCTGATTGAAAATTTTATTGTTGTTGTTGAGAAGAGTGGCAGCAGAAGCAGAAGGGCTCTTTGTCTTCTGCTTGGACGACGTCTGCCCCTGAGTGCTAGCAGCTGCTTCTTCCTCACTCTCCTCGGTATTGTAGGAAGACGCTTCAGATTTTTTAGATCTTGCATTTGGGCTTGTGGATTTCTTGTCAGAAGTTGAATATGGAGTTGAGTTGAAGGTATCCAATAAGCGAGAAGATGACGCTAGCTCTTCAACTGTTGGGTGCACAAATTCGTCCAAACCAACGCGGCTGCTGAAGAAAGGATTGGACGCCTTCTTAGATTTGGCAGTGAGAGAAGGTGAAGAGGAAAAAACAGAGTTGTTTTTAGTTTTCTTACTTGGGTTTTGAACTATATGGTTTTGCATGAGGGGGACATTATTTCCAGTGGCAGGAGATTCTGTAAAGTTGTTGGTACGAGGTCCTGCATGAACAAAGCCTGACAAAGCCTTGCTAGAAGAGGCCTCACTTGCAGCTTTTGAGCTACTCAGCACATCTGAATAAGAGAGCTTGTTGGAATTGAGAGATTTGTTATGCGCAGTCCTTGTGTTGGGGTTCACAAAACTGCATGGCACAAATGAACTGTAGCCTGAAGCATTCTGCCCACCTTTGTTAGACGAATTTTGCACATCTGTTTTGTGAGCAGCAGTGGCACAGTCATCACTTACATCTCCAGCAGAAGTTTTGCGAGGCTTCACCTTGTCTCTGGAGATCCAGTTCACTATGGAAGAAGAAAGACTACCCATTTTTTCTAAAAAGATATTTTGGTCAGTTGAATAGAATGAAAACTGTTGGGGAGTAGCAGCAGCAACTCCAACACTTTGATCATGGCTACTTGCTACTGCATCATCACTACCTTTACTAGCGGGATTATCATTTCCAGAGACGTGTTGGCTTTTTTTGTTCTGAGACTCGGTGCTGTTCTTGTTGTTCTTCTTGTTCTTTTTGCTCTTACTTGCAGTGGCAGCATAACTGGAATTACTTGCAGCATGAGCTCCGTTATTCTGAGGGCTTTTATTTCTACCATCAGCATCACCATTGAGGGATCCATTCTGAAAGCATATTGAACCAGGATCAGCAACAACCTTAGGAGGAGGAGTTTGTGAGAGAGGGGTTCCTGGAGCTCTCTGAAGGTCCTCAACATACAAGCCTGAGAGCTCTTGGTTTAAGTTTATCAGCTTTCCCTGGTCCAGATTACTTTGCAGGGAAGTGAGAGGCGCTGTGTCCATTGCGCTCCCAAGATGCGTTCCAGACGAGCAACTGTTATGGGGAAAAGAGGCACTGCTAGGTGGAAAGTTTGAAGGCATGGGCAGCTGGCCAAGCTGCTGATGGTGGGAGAAGACACTCTGCATTGGGTTCTCATCATCAACACTGGTTCTCACATTATTTGTCAGGTTGCCCAAATCCAAGTGGAAGCTATGAATTCTACTGCCCAGATCACTGCTCGAACGATGCAAAGGTCCACCAATACCATCCAGGTCAGATGATGAACTCAATCCAGCTTGAAATGTATCCTGGCTAACAGAAAAACTGCGGAGGCTTGGCAAGGCAATATCAGGTGCATCCATGTTCTGAAGAGTTGAAGGCACGTTGCAAGGTCTTTGCAGAGATGGATCAACTCCCAACCCAATACTGGAGTGTGTCTGCTGCTGTAGTTGCTGCTGCTGGTTTTCAACCCACTGTTGCTGCAAAACCAAGAGGAGATGCTGCTGTTGATCCAAACTGAGATTAGCTAAGGATTGCAGTAAATGAAAACGGTCAGCAGGATTATCCCAGAGACTTCTAGGTAGATATGGAATGATTTCATCAATAAAAAGAGTATTTTGCGGCAGTGGTGGTTGCTGGTGAACTGGCATTTGAGGAGGCAAGGTTTGGTGACCAACTTGGCTGTGAATGAAATTTCTGGGAATGTTGGGGGGAGATGTTGTTGAAGCACTCCAGCCACTGGAGCTATCACAGAGGAGGTGCCCCAAATCTGTCCCAAAAGACAGCCCTGCACTTGCGGACCTCGAGGGCACAGGAATGCTGCCGCTCATCACAGGAGGAGTTGAAGGTCCAACTGGAGAGGAGTGAGCAGCTGGAGACCCTGTTTGTCCTCCTCCAGCATCCATGATGTGCTGGGGCTGGTTTTGTGCCATCCTTGCAGCTCAAACATTCCTGAAAAAAATTACAAGATAATATTGGTTTCAACATTCCGGAAAACAAATGAAATGATACTGGTTCAAACATGGCTTTCACCATTTACACATGCAGTCTAACTTCTAAAATTGATTTACAACTTCAGAAAATCAGACAGAAACAATATAATTATGGCCCTAATAAAACTTGGAAATAACAATTAAAACTTATCCACTAGGTGATAATACACAGTTTTTGCTTAGTTGGTTGGCCCACGTGTCAGTCATGCTTTCAAAAATGCTTAATGTTCATATCTATGAAACTAATTGCCCCAGTTCACAAGTACAGAAATACATTTTATGTGGATACCATAAGGATGGATATATTTGTGTCATCCACATCTGGAATTTTATTCAAGTCTTGAATACCCTCATATTTGATGGGCAGTGTACACTAGTTAAACTATTTCAAGCTAGGCAAAAGAATTGTCTAGATAAGAAAAAAAGCATTGACTCAAAGCTATATGCCAAACATAAGAGGCAAATCATGCAACTGACCCAACTCTGGTTACAAAATTTCCACAATCAGCCCTAAAAGAGACAACTGCAATAGTATTCTCTTAACAACACTGAATGATATTAGGAACACACAACATTGTTCATAAAATCCAATTCCAGAGTTGTTTATTTCATAATATTCATATTAACCATACTTAACATTATTTAAAAACTGTTCCTATGGATTAAATACAAAGAGTTGGAAGACATTGTCCAATTTTAAAACTTAACTTTTTTACTTCAAAATTTAGTTCATAAATGTCACCAATATCATTAATACACTTCAGTTTTAATAGTAATGTAGCTATAGTACAAGCAATGAGTGTGAGAAAGTTCACTCACAGATAATTTTAACCAAATAAACACACTCCATAATGGTTGTCAAATGTTATTAAAATTTTACTGATTACAAGCTCTTCCTGAATTGTTTATACTTTCAAACAGCACCCCTTTATCACATAAATCATTTGCAACCCTAATAACCATTATCAATCAGCCATTTTCATGACACACCTACCATTTCTGTAATACCTATAGCCTGCTAAGGCTGCAATTATGACATTGTATCTAATATAATTAATGAAGCAAACTTTTGTAGTTAGCCAGTGAATTAATGAGATTAACAGACAGCTTTTATTGATTTTCTTTATGGGAAAAAAAAAGGATCTTAAAATCTATGGTAAATAAATGAGTTTCAACATCTAAATATTAACATACATAACATATTCTTTAAGATAACAGCAACTACATTTTGAAGCACTTTCCTTTACTATAATAACTATTTCAATCAAACGTAGCACTCCATAGCCTAAACTAGGCCAACTTGAGGAATGTTTCCGTCTTCAACTCGGCTGTGGCGAGAGAGTTATTTGCGTAATTTAACAAAACCGAATGCTAAAATCACAAAGGGTCTATTTTTACAACTATAAAACAATTTGTCGGTTATGATTTTTTTTCCCCATGTCATTTATATATTCAAATCTACCCTACGTAATTAATTACCTAAAAGTAAACTTATTTGAATTTGACAATGTTAATTTATAGAAGTATACGACTAAGCTAGTCAGTACCAATTATTTGAACCAGCACGTTTGGACGAAGTATTTTACCGCAGATATGTAGCAACAAATGGCATTATAATTGAATGCAAAATAAAAGTTCACACAACTTAACAGCACATCTGGTCTGAAGAATTTGGTTACGAAGAATTTATTTTATTCAAAAAACTGAGAATTTTAACTTACGCATAAAGTGAATGTCTTTGTTAACGTACAATTATTCTGGAACAAGTTTTAAATTTTTAAATTCAATTATTTAGTAGACAACGCTGTCGCGAAGAGAACACGCGTTTGACTGTGTTTTCAAGGCATTTCCCTGATCAGCGGAAGATTCGCTAGCTTAGCGAGATTGTGCTCAAGGAAATAATTCTCAAATTAAGACAACCTGTTCCCTGAAACACTCAATCGACTAAGAGTTTTTAAATTAACATAATCTACGAATGAACCTAAAAGTTCATGGGCTAATGTTATTTCTGTTTTTATGCTGATAGTCTATGCCAATTCCATGTAGTAATGCAATTCTTCATGGAGTGATTATGGGACATGATTCTAAAAGACACCTCAGTTAGGAAGAAGTAAGAATTTTCCGCTTCTTTAACTTACTGAATTATTATTTACACTTAATTACACACATGTTACAACATTATGTCTGATTGATAGGTTAACAAGCGTATGATTGAAAATTTCTGGTATTTAATCATAGGTTATTCATGCCAAATAAATGCAGAAGAAGTGCAGACCCGTTTTTTGAAAATCTCACTTAACAATTCTTCCTTAAATTTACACAGGAAAAAGTAGGCTCGTTGAGTATAGCTAGCAGTTTCAAGCGGTGGCACCACTCTTTGATATCAGGCAGAAATGACGCATTTATGAAGTGTCAGCAGATTTAGTTACAGTCTGTTTCTGTAACTCACGTCATTTTCTCATTTATACGGATCTTCAACTTTCAATTAGACAAATACAATTTCAAGATTTGAAAAGGATTTTAATCATTGGTATTTTTGTTTAAAATATTCCGTTGTGTATCTAACCATCAACAACAGGTGTTAGCCTAGCTGACTTGTGAAGTTTGACAACTTGTCGGAATTCTCAGGCTCTAATTTTATTTTAGGTATTCGAAATAGCGGCAGGGTCACCAGATGTCCACTAGGACATCAGTTACAAGATAATAACGTATGTGCGAACAAATAAGGTTGGATAAACCTGGGATTGAACTCTGAGTTATTAGGGCCTCTAAGATCAGAAGGATAAGGGTTCGAGTAGCATTATCATAGCTACTGGTCGAT